>JAKUCM010005880.1:0-46224 GCA_023374145.1 Lepidium sativum
GAGAGAGAGAGAGAGATTCTCAATCATCTAGCACAAGGTAATTCTTTACTGCTTTTCTCTCCAGATTTTTGAAGCATTAGTAATGTTAATCAATATCAGTTTACTCTCAAACTATTTACTTCAAGTTTAACTAAACAAAGCATATGGCAGGGAGTGAAGAGACGCAGGTGGTAATGGCTGCATACCTCGTCGAAATTGATATCGCACACGAGAAAAAAACTTATGTAGCTGAGAAGGCTTTTCCTGCGCTGATTGGGCTGGTGCAAAGTGAAAATGTTGAGGCTAGAAGAGTTGCATTCAAAGCTCTTGCTGATATTTCATTTTATCACCCTAACAACCAGATACTCGTGGAAGGTGGCATCATCAAGACCATGGTTGAAGAGATGTTCACCAAGCGCTGTGTTCAGTGACCTGATAAACTCCAGGAATGAAGCTGCCACAATACTTGCAAACATACTGGAATCTGGGTTGGAACATGAGAACTTTGAAGTGAATACCCATGGCCACACATTAGGCTCGGATTACTTTGTATACAACATCATCCACATGCTCACGAACTCAAGCCCAGATGATCTTAACATTAATTTGATCAGGATTCTCCTATCCTTGTCTAAATCGCCCCGAGCAATGGCAACTATAGTCTCAGTGATTAAAGAAACAGAAAGCAAGCTTTGCCATGATAGAACTCATCAACAATCCTCATGACGAATTGGGGGTTGGAGCATTAAAACTTCTCATTGCGCTTACACCATACATTGGTCACACGCTTTCAGAGAGACTATGTAAAACTAGAGGCCAACCAGCGAATCTTATCCAGTGCCCAGTAGAAGCAAATCAGATAACAGAAAGGCATGCTGTTTCAGCCAAGTTACTTGCTAAACTGCCTCACCAAAATCTGACTCTTAACCTAGCACTGGTCAATGAGAGCATCGTGTCTGAAATTCTGCATGCAATCCATCTGATCCAAAAAAGTGGAACACGAGCAAGCAGGTATGCAACTGATTTTCTGGAAGGTCTCGTTGGCATATTAGTGAGATTCACAACTACACTGTACGAGCCCCAAATGACGTACTTAGCCAGAAACCATGATTTTACATCACTGTTTACTGATTTGTTGATGAAAACATCAAGCCACGAAGTTCAAAGCATATCAGCGACTGGACTAGAAAATCTATCATCTATAACTATGAATTTGTCAAGGCCACCCCAAACTAGGAGCACGAAATTCATGGGATCACTGAGTATACCTAGGTCTTTCTCCCTCCGTTCTACCAAAAAGAAGCAAATAAAGATCTGTGAAATTCACAGAGGGGTATGCTCTGCACAGAACACATTTTGCTTGGTTGAAGCAAATGCAATCACAAAGCTTTTAGCATGTTTCCAGAGTGATAAAGTGGAGGTAGTGGAGTCAGCATTATCTGCCATATGCACGCTATTAGATGACAAGGTTGATGTGGAGAAGAGTTTAAGCATACTGAGTGGAATGAATGCAGTACAACTAGTTCTAAATGCAGTCAAAGAACACAAGAAAGAGTCTTTATTTCAGAAAGCATTTTGGATGATTGACAAATTCATACTTAGAGGCGGAGATAAGTATGCCAGTCACATATCACAAGACAGGATGCTGTCAGGTATGTTGGTTAGTGCCTTCCATCGTGGAGATGATAATACAAGGCAGATGGCAGAAAATATATTGAGGCGTTTAGAAAAGATGCCAAGTTTCTCTACCTATATCACATAAAAAAAACTGGCATGAGAAAACCTGTGAGACGTAACTGATATAAACTATTGCTCTCTGTCTCTTTCTCTGTATTCACTGTGTATAAAGTTTTCAGTTTGACATTTGACTTTACTTTGTGGTCAGAATATAAACAGTTGTTTGAATAGAGAGTTTTAGCTTAAGATCATCCTCATGACAACCAGTATATATATAAATATTAAAAAAAAAAAAAAAAAAAAAAAAAAAAAAAAAAAAAAAAAAACGCTTTGAGATCACGGTGTATGACTGTGAGCCGGTGAATATTGATGAAGATACATAACTCCTCTAGCAATCCCATTAATGAGTTTGTATCTTAGAGCCCAGTCTAGTTGACCTTTCTTTGCAGAGTCTATGCATATCCATAAATCACAGTTAGCTCTATCTATTTACAATCGAGAATGACTAACGAATCATTGAAACAAAGTATGAATTGTACTGACCAAAGATGATGTAATCAAGGCTTTTGTTGGGAACATACTCGTAGACCAAAATTATTTCTTTATCTTTTAGACAAAATCCTTGAAGTCTAACCAGGTTTCGGTGCTGAAGCTTTGCCACAACAACAACCTCATTCTTGAACTCTATGTCACCTTGTCCAGAAGTTTTGGACAATCTCTTCACAGCAACTTCAGTCCCATTCAGCAATGTACCCTTATAAACCTCACCAAATCCACCATGACCAATCTTATTTCTCTCTGAAAAACCATTTGTTGCAGTTTGTATTGTTCTATAATCAAGCTGCAGTGAGTCTGCGGCTGTTATATCGTCTCCTGTTGCTTACGAAATATCTTAGTAATCAGAAAAAGAAATCTGATCAATGAAGTTATTCCAAATCCAGTGAAGATTTTTAATCATTTGAATCTTTACCAACAAATCCATGTGCTCTGTCATAAGTATTATTTGCCCTTTTTGCAAGGAAACAATAACCAGCTATAAAAAGCAGAACAACCACTATAATAGGCACAACAATGGGTACCACTAACACAGTTAAATTCCCACCTTTCCCTGCTTTTCAAATAGTAGCAGGTGAATAAACAATAAATGAACAACAACAAAAAAAACAGGGCAAAGGAAAAAACAGAGTAAGAAGTCATATTTCACCAGTTGGGTGGAGGAGATATCACCGGAGGTGTAAACGCAGACGGAATAGGTGGGTGGTGGAGATGGTACTTCAATGGTAGTTTCATTGTAGAACGCATAAAGCTCATACCTTGAATTACAACTCGGCCAAAGAAGTCTTCCTCCAAGTCTAGAAAGAGGCATTCCATTAATGGATTCTTGCAAGCAACGCAAACAATCTAGTATCGATATATCAGGAGTGCACTGAACCAGAGTGTACAATGTCTCGAGTGAAGTCCGATTAGCCTTCCTCGTATAAAACTTTGTAGAACTGTTGGCTGCTTCTACTGCAGCTTGGTTCAGCGTTGTCGGACACCAGATATTTGAATCGGTCTACTAAGTTACTTGAAACCTGATTGCCGTTCATTTTGATTCGTCCTCCGGTGAGTGTAAGAGTCGATTCAGGTATTCTGGTCAGAGTATCTGAGCATACACTCATCGTAGTAGTAGCACGGTTTCTTTTGCATTTGGACACCGAATAAAGGTTTCGTTGATGGCAAAGAGGATACATCTACGGCAAAATTCCGGCGAAGCGTCGCCGCGGCAAAGAAAGAGCCAAGTGATCCTGTCAGGGTCTTGTCAGATGTGGCGGTTTGGAATCCGGTGGAGTAAGAGGCGTTAGGAGAAGAAAGAGAAGACAAAAGGGTTCTGAGATTGGTGAAGTAAGTGCTATTACTTGTGAAGATTGTGTTTGAAAAGGACGACTTGTGTGAATATGATTTTGAGCAGAAGCTTGGAAGCTACAAGAGAAAAGAATAAAGAAAATTAGAGAAACCCAAAAAGACATGTTTGGTTTCCTAGATTTTTTGTTTCAGATCATGTAGATACTAATTCATTTGTTCTTTCATTATACTGAAATAGGGGACCAGTTTGATTAGCTTGTGGCGACTAAAAAGACGTTTACGGCCAAAGTAAACACACAACTTGTGTTTTTCGTAATGTTATTTCTAGTAGGTTAGTTGAATTCTCGAGTCCTACTCGTTATTAAAAGACTTATACCCTGCAAATTACTCGGAACAAACAAATTTTATAATAGAACTCGTTATATCATGTCAATATTATATGATAAAATTATGTAGTGTCTATATATCAACAAATAAAATTTTGAAATGAGAAATATGTATGCAGTACCACCTTTATGTTTTTAACGGGCTGAAATGTCATTTTTTTAATTTTACACAAAATACCATATTTTACGTTTTACTTTTTGGGAAATTCTATTTTGTAGTATTGAATTGTAATATTGTTTTCCACGATGGACCATATAAATGTCCATCGTAAACAACATTGTATGTTATGTCTATGGTATAGCCAATAAAATATATGCCCACTGTAAATTACTATATGTGTATGTGGTATACAATATTATTGTTCACCGTAAACAATATTCTATTTGTGTCTTTACTGTCTTATCTTCAAAAAAAATCGTATCAGATTCAAAAAAATGATATTTCAAGTAAGTAAAAACATAAAAATTACATTATGTACAACTATCTCTTTTAAAATGTTGGATTATAATGCGGTTGCATCTTGATGGTTACAAAGAAAAGTCATATTAGATTATATTTGTTTTGGCTAGAGCGCCCAAAATCCGCCATATATTTGACGCGGGTTTGCCGTTAATGCAATGTAGCGAATACCGTATACTCTAAATTGATAATCAAATGCCGAAAATTACCCATGCTTTTGTCCATAAGAAAAATTATTTTTTCTATTGTTATGTTTGTGTATGGAGATTAATTCGTCTAGATTTAACATGTTTTCCGGGAAAGAAAAAAAGACAAAGAATAAAGATAATGACAAAAAAGGTATAAAGGCATAGAAGAAGAAAAAACGACAAAAAATATTATATAGAAGAAAAAAAACAGAAAACTTATGAGGAGATGACTGAAATATTTTAGCTAACATCATTTCATGTTTTTCTCCTGTGTTTTACCCTCTTTCCTTTTCTCCCACTGGCAAAATGACCCTTTTTTCCCTGCCTGAAATTCTCATTCTCCAACGAATACATTAACGCTTCATCTTTTTTCTCCTTTCAATGTAAACATCACTTTCTCGTAACACTCATTTGTTTAATATATTTTCTTACTGTATATTGATATGGATATAGTTCCATGTTGTTGTGGACATATCCCTCTTTCGTATACAGAGACATGCATATTTTCATTTATAGACATGGTCCAATGTCTTTATTTTCTTGTGTATTGTCATATTTCGTATATACATGCACATTGTTGTCTATGCCGACATATAATACACTTCACATAGATTTGGATGTCTCTAACTCATTTACTTATATGGATAAATATCTTAAGTTTGTCATTTACTTATTTTGCATATTTCCTATATGGAAATAGACATGTGTTTTTTCCATGGACAAGTGGTCATATATTTTATTGATTATCAATTTAGAGTATACAGCATTCACTCATTCTAAATGTCCCTCTCGTTTCATTTATATGTTTGTTTTCATATATAAACATAGACAAATGTTTGGTTTCATTACTTTCATTTTCGTGGGCATGTTGGTCTTCTATATAGACATAGACAAATATCTTAATTTTTTGTATATCTCTCGTAGTGATAATCTTTTGTCTCATATATAGGCATATACATAGACCTGTGAGTTCATATATCGACATGAACAAATGTATTTGTTTTTTTATAGAAAGTAAAACGTGCGTGTTTTCATATATGGGACATGGATGTCGATGTCGATATATATTACAGTTGACATGGGCATGATCTCCAATGAATAAATATCTTAAGTTTCTCATATATATATTGTGCCTATTTTGGATATGGAGATAGACATGTGTTGCCCTTCCATTGGACAAATGGCTATATATTTTATATATAGACATAGACAAAAATGTTTTCATATATGGACATGGACATATGACTTACATTTCTAGTTTATTGGCATAGACATCCATGTCCATAACATGTGTGCCTTTCCTAGAAATGCCCATATATTTCATATATGGAAAAATTGTTTTCATATATATATGGACATGGATAAAAAGTTTTTCTAAAGACATGTTCATGTTCACATATATTCATACATATGGACATAGACAAAGTTTCGCGTTTATTATGGACATTTCATAGATATTTCATCATTTGCTTTGTAAAGACATGAACATATATATGATTTACATAAAGACATGGACATGGGCCCTTATTTGAATTGTTGATAACATGATTTTACTCAGTCTCAAATTAATACATATTATACATATCATGTCTTTGCAGTATAATAGACTATGGAACCAATGGGTGAGTAACTAGTTAATCAAGATGCAACTAAATTATTTTAATTCAATCTAATTAGATATAATGATTTTTTCTATCAACTTAATGAGAAATTAACAAAAATGATCTGAAAATATATGAATAACCAACTAGAACTAAATCCATGTTTTCATACCCAATCAGTACAAAGACCTGGGTTACCTTCTATATCACTATTTCTTTAACATAAAAACTACCAATATTACTTAATCTTTATCACTATTTCTTCATTTTCAGCATCAATATTTAAAAATTAAAACTTACATAATGTAATTAATATGTTTATACACAACAAAAATTTTGAAAATTCAATTAGCATTTTTTTTATAAAGCAATCATCAAAAATTACCATATGCTTAATTCATAAACTATATATTATCATAATGCTTTTGTTAATCATAAAATCAATTCTTTTATTTGAAATAAGAAATACTAATAGTTAAATTTTCAAAATATTGATAAATTTTAATCAATCGATATTTGACCGCGTCTAATCGATTCGTTGGGTTCCGGGCCATTTACCTGTTATTAAATTAGTGGGTTTTATCACTGAACTTGAACCTGTTTCGGGGTGTAAAAACACTTGCTAAATCATCAAACCTTCAGAATAACAGGTATATTGAAGAGAAACAGAGTGACTAAGTAGAAAACAGGGTAAACCATCTAAGAGAAATGAGGCTCTTGAGGAATGGGAATAATGGATCAGTGGTTCATTGAGGTATACTAGGCTACTTAACAAAACTCACACAAAGAAGATCTCTAGACAACAAGTCAACAGGCTAATGAATCCATTTTCATGGCAGACAATCTCAACCTAGCTATAATAGACCATATCATCATAGGCAGAATATAACTAAGCAGGCATTAAAGACAACTCATTTGAGTAAAAAACACCCTAAGCAGTTAATTTCTTGAGTTAGGAATGCAAATTCCTGAAAATTGTTCAAGTCAGTCATTTTATCAAACACATTCTGGGTGCTAAAATGTTCTAAACTCAGATTTTAGTTGATCAGAATGAATTAACATTAATAACACCAAATCAGGAGATATCTAAATTAATCTACCCTTGAGCAACCTAAAAACTATAGTTCCACACATAATTTATCTCATTTCCTCAAGAACCCTAAAAAAACTACTCAAATTTTCATTAAGGACAATGAAAAACTCAAAAATCAAAAGAGCAACATAAGTATAAAGATAAGACAGGAATAGACAAGATGAAAAGAGAAACGTTTTTGATCTGAAATTACAAAGAAAAGAATATTCAATATGTCTTTGAAAAAGAGGCAAAAACTATGATAAAATGTTTTTGTGACATAAGATGAGTAATTTATACTTTCATTTTATTAAACCTTAGAAATACAAGTTGAAAAATTCAATAAAAATAATTTTGAATTGTCTAGCTCGGCCATGTAGATAGATTTGAGTGGTCGAGCTGGAAATTTTTGTGATATGGCGCCAACTCGACCACAACGATCGAGCTGGCATGTCAAGCTAGAAAATGTGAACCAACTCAAGCCATCTGGTCGAGTCACCCCTCAAGCTGCATCTAAATTGTCCATTCTTTGCTCTTATTCAACTCCCAAGTGTATTTTCCTGTCAAGTCATGTTGGATATGTTCACCTCTGGTCCCAAATTAGGTTTTAAAGTGCCAAAATGCTCCTCGAAACAACTTCAAATACAAAATGTATGCTATATAAATGCTAAGTGTTCAAAGGAACCTAAATGGACTCTAATATGATGCAAATGTAAGGATATATATTACAAAATGAAGTAAATAAGACACCTAAAATTAGTTAAAATGCATACATATCAATTGTATATGGGCACGCATGTTTTACAAAAATTCATGTACATGGCTATTCTCCAAGAATAGTTTGACATGGACAAATGTCTTATTTTCATTGTCATATTGACTTATCCGATTTCGTATATGGACATGGACATCCATGACAACAACTTGAGTTCCCTTCCATGGACGACTATATATTTCATAAATGAACATGAACAACTATATTATTTGTCTATTATATTGGAAATCCATGTTTCATACTCTGACATGCACATAGACATGCCATGGTTAACTAGTTTGACATGGAAAAATGTCTTCTTTTTTTGTCATATTGGCTTAGCCTATTTCATATATGAACATGGATATACATGACCACAACATGTGTTGCTTTCCATAGAAAATGGCTATATATTTCATATATAGACATGAATTACGACATTATATGGACATAGACAACAGTCATTACATGTTTTCCCATTTCGAAGGACAAACCCTAATCACGCAAAAATTTATTCCGGATTTGTCACAACATGTCCCAACCCCACGTCAACATCTAATTCATTTTGCAATCTAAACCATACATCGCCACCTAGTCCATGTATTTATCTTCGACATTTTCGAACAAACACTAACTCACATACACTTTTTAACCACAAATTTCAAAACATCTCCTATAACTTCATCACTTTCACCTCAACTTTGTTGCTTTCTAATTTCTCTAACACTGATTCTTACAAATATTAGACCTTGTACTTTGTGATTCTCTTCTTTGTTTCAACCTCACTTCTTCTCTTCTTCCCTCTGAAATATTGGATCGAGTTTTCGTTCAATTTTTCCTCCTGCACAATCTAGTTTCTCAAGATTTATATTCCAGTAATGTTTTGTTAATCCTAGACCAACTTTAGGTCTCATACAAAACATACAACCATCGGTAACTTGTAGAGTCAAAAATGCATTTTGCTTCAGTGAAAGTGGATTCGCATGAAAAGAAAATAACATATGGATATTTTTGATAGTAACGTTTTTAAAAGTGGGTATTTTCAATGAAATTCTCAGTATTTTAATAAAAAGTTATATTATCTTGAGACACCTAAGGAATATGTATATTTGACAAGATCTTGAAAATGTGTATATCATATAATATGAAGTTAGAAAGGGACATAATGGACCCATTTTTGCTACCTTAAAATATGGTACATTTTTTGTTGAAGATAATATTGTTGTAACATTGGAAACTTGAAAACCTTATCGCTAATACTACATTATTTTTAGATGATAAGTCTCTAAAAGAGTCATGATCTGCATAATACATTGAAATAAACCAGTAGAAAAATCCCACTAGCGATTAAAAATAAAAATAAAAAGAAGGACAGCACTAGATTCTAACAAAAATAAATTAATAAATAGCATTAGATATATTTCGTTGAGTTTAACATCTTCTTAAATATTCTAGAACGTTTTTCCCCCACACTTTTGGAGATGGATGAAGAAGCATCGTCCAGTAATGGTTCGTCTAAGTCGGCCTTCATTTCATCAAAAGTAAAACCTCGCTAATCCCGAAAAAAAAAGGAAAAAATCACTGAAAATATGACTAAGAATACACCAGTTTATGAGCTAATAAACAATATGATTCAGAATTAATCTTTACTGTAATGGTTCAAAATATGTTCCAGTTTTACCAAAAGAATTTCGGTTTGAGGTTTAAAATTATAATATTGTAGACAACAACAAAAACTCAACATTAAAATATAAAATTGAAAAAATTGTACACAAAGTCTGAATGAAAAAGTTTAATTACCTCTAACTCATAGCATGTCATCTTTATGACTTGCTCAGGTTTCAATTCGCCATCACGAATTCGTGTAGCTAGCATGCTTGAGTTCTGCAAACAAATAATTAGAAATTACAAATACAACAAAGTGAATCATAAATAAAGAAAATATGTCTGATTAAGTCTGGTGTTTAAGATGATTTAGCTAATGATTCTGATATCAAGTGTTCGACTCTCCCGCACTATATAAGCTAATAATTCTGGAGAGTAGGTTTCAGGCCGTGGATCGGATCTTGTCAATCATACTATATAATTTTAAACATTATTTCATCAGTTTGTTAAATCAGATCCTAAGACCAACAAAATTTTATATTTTAGAGTGAATATTTGTCATAGCCTAGGACTTTCAGCACCATATACATTGACAAGAAAATGAAAATACACGCACACAAAAAATAGAGAGAAATGAATTAAACTAACCTTAAATTTATCAGCCAGAATCTTGATCTTGTTGAAATAATTTGGTGTATCTGCTGCCAAAAACTCATCTAAAGCCTTATCAGATCATGCATCAAAAACAACATCATTTACCTAGAAAAGACATTATGATTATAAACTTATTTCTTCTTACTTGTAAGAAACTTGTGCTTAATTTCTTCTAGAAGCTCATCCAAATTCTTGTCACAATGAGATCATTGACCAACGATTCAGATGGATTAACCAAAGTACTTCTTTCTTGACTCACTTCATTACTTTCTATGATATGCCCTTTTCGGAACACATCTTCTAAGCAAATCTGAACACCAAACAGATCTTCTGATGAATGCCGGTCTCAGCAGAGCCCATTCTGAGGCTTGGCCCTATAATAAATCATTTTGCAGGTTTTCACATTATTAAAAGAAAAAAAAAAAAAAAGATCAATCATTCTGTCACATAACAGATATTACAATTAGAGGGCTAACCTGCAAAATATTTGTGCACATAGCCATCTCACCACAAGTCACATCTGCTCCCAACACTTTGCAAAGTCCTTCGGAAGGGAAGATTGCCTACAGTTGTTAAGGGTGCAAGATACAGCTTATCACTAAAATCTATAAGCTTTTTCTTTTCACGACAGTGGACCTTTAGACTACCATCAGTTTCAACAATTTTGATGCTATCCTCTTCTATTTTAGCTTCTGAAGTAGAATACCCATTCTTATTTATATGCTCTTCCACTTTCACGCCTGATTCAGTTCAATTAGACGGAACATTAGGATACTTTCTTGTCCCACATAGCTAGGAGATAAAGCTATATACACGTAAGCATTGAAACTATGCAATCATCTAAAACGATCTACCAAAATTTAATTGGAATTTTGGAAATGGTGTATTCGAAATGCAGAGAAGTAAGCTAACCATCATTAACTCCACTAACATCTCCACGTTCGAGATTCTCTTCAAACTCAGATTTTGCCTTTTTCATTGGACGAACTTCTTCATTTTCCAGTGGTCCAGGAATGTCATCATCCTGTATCTTTTCTGATGCAGGGTTAGAGCTGACAGTTGAGTCAACCGCTACATCAGTTGCTTGAGAGACGTTCGCACCATTTTGCGTAGTTTCAGTGTTATTTTCTTCAGCAACATTGCTTTTTTTGGCATGCCCCTATGAAAAGAAAGATAAAAAACACTCTTGTCTCGTGCTAAGCCATATGGGAGGGAAAATGCAGCATATGACATGCTAAAGAATCCGGACAAACAACAAAATCATGAAAATAAACAAATTAACACTCTGTACGACATACCAAGAGACCAAGGGACTTGAGTTTTGCATCTGCGTTGATAAAAGTTATCTTATTCTTCCATAGAAGCCTCTGTGTATCTTTGTTAAAAAAGTTCATTTCTGTGTTTTCCTTGCCATCCGAATTACCCGCAATATCTCTGTGAGTGCCTAAAAATCTACATGACAAACCATACGCACACTTCATCTCAGAGGCCACAAATGGGCATTGCCCCTCTATATCATCTGGTTTCTGCAGTTACAACAAAATACATTGGCAGTGAATTTCTTTATCAATATCATCCAAGCTAGATGTGATCAATCACATAACATTATAGTACATTCAATCCACTCCATTCATAGAGAGGAACAGCATCAGGAAACTGCAAAACTGAGTACCTGAGCCTTGAAAGCTTCAATGTCATGATTAAAGCGGCAATTGTCTTTATACTGACAGGAATTAGCGTCTTCTGTTCTAGCAACCTGCGGACAGAGATTGATGGCAGATTTCTGCAAGAAAAGCCATGGGAGGTTCGGTTATAGTATACAATGCAACTCTTAATCCTAGCTAGATTTGCAGCACTGATGTACAAAACCTAAACCAATATACCCTTGAAAGCTTTCAGCGTCACGATTGTGTAATTGTAATGCTCATCTTCTATGGTTTCACACTATAATAATAGTTGAAATATTACCTCCTTGCGTTCTCGTTTGAGTTGTCGTTTAGATTTCTTCTCCTGGACCAAGCTTGACTGAGGTGCCTTAACTTCGGCGGTATCATTTTGATTCCCGGCACGGCTTGGAGGAGGACATAAGAAATTTTTCTTTATAGGAGCGATTGATCGGTCTATAAGCTCTTCCGAAGTGGCTTCATACACAGAGAACTGCTTCGTCGATTGAACCGGAAAATCCGGCTTTGCACTTCCTTCGACACTTGTATCCGCCGCAACCTCCGCTACTACATCGGACATAGCGGAAAAGCTCCGTCGTCGCGGGAAATATACACGAAAGTGAAGTGACTGATGATGCAAATTGATACTGTCTTTTAGGGTTTTAGATAATTCAACGGAGACAAATGCAACCAGCAAAACGACGTCTCAAAGGGCGTTTTTGAAGAAAGTGAACATTAGGGAATGCCATTGAATGGGCCAAAAATAGGCCCATTAACTAAAAGAAGAAGGAGGTAGAGAAATACAGACAAGCAACAACAAAAACATACATGGAGAATATCTTTGTCTGAAGCTCATTCCTGAGCCTCCATTACAAGCCATGTTCATTAACATTATCTATCTACCATAAATTGAATTTTTCTTTTAAAATACTGTAAAGTTAATTTTTTTGGACTTATACTTTATATGATATATTAAAAATTCAACGAACCCTGCACATAAATATAAAGTTCGATATATATGTAACTTAGTGATCCAGCCACAATGGTTCTAATCATTTGATTCTGGTTTTGTTGTCATGGTTCCATTCTGGTTCTGTCGAAACTGTTGTTGCATAGGTGGTTCATGTCCTGACGGGCTGATGTTGAGTTGCTGGAACCTTTCCGCATTGTCAGATTCATTGTAGTTGGTTTCACCGACTGCTAGTTTCAGTCGTTGGACTTCTCCACTCAATGCTTCGTTCAGGGCTGCCAAACAAAAACAGAGATTTCTTCAATTTTGATACCAAATTCATTAAGATATGACTGAGATCAGAGGCCAAATATGTACCATCACGAAGTCGAGCTTGCTGTTCCATTGCTTGAAGACGGAACTTCAGTTCATTGTTTTGATTCGTCAACCCCATCATATCTCTCTGGATGATGTAAAATTGTTATAACAAAACTGGAATAAACAAAAGGCAATCTAGGAGCTATTGTAACATTGTAGACAACATACCTGCAAAAGTGTGAGTTGAGCAGACAATGAAGTAGCTTCAGTCTGAAGAGTCTGCACTTTGTGTTCCAATTCAACTATGTACCGCATCTTCCTTTCTTTTGACCGTGCTGCTGATTGACGGTTCGCTAATATTCTGAAAAGACAATCGTTGCATAAACATCTGAAAACCATAATCAAAAACTGGTAACTTGAATCAAAATATTCAATGTACCTTTTGACACGCTTAGGGTCAGACATAGCCATCTCTGCTAGCTTATCATTAGCCATGATTTTCTTCATTTCCGCTGCAGTAAACTCACCATTCTTAAACTCAATGCTAAAAGCAGCACTCGAATTGCCATCAACCGAATTGGTAGGAGAAACTTTCCGTGACAGAGTTCCAGGAGAAGGAGGTGGCTTAAGTGACTCATTGCCAAAAGACAACTTCTCCATAAAACAACTATCCACTGAAACACTCCTGAAATGTCTGCTCGTAGGAGCAATGTCTTCTCCACCTGCTCTTCTCTTCACACTTTCTCTCTTTCCGCCTGAAGCATTCAAATTATTCCCACTTTCATTAACACTGCTGCTTTCTCCTTCTGTATCATTATCGTTAGTCTTTGTCTCACTTCCTCTACTGCTCTCCAGATCTTCCCGATTCTCATTACCATTTTTGCTATCATGAGCTTCAGAGGAGTTCAACGCATCAATGTTGTCAAGATTCATATATGCTGAGAAGAGATCATCCATGGCTTCTCTCTCACCAACGCCTTCTCTTTCAGAGCTCAATTTCTTCTTCACAAAAGGAGTTGAATTTGACCAATCAGCACATTCCCCACCGGAAATTGACCTCTCCAAGGGTCTTGGAGGGATCATAGGGACTGAATTAAACGCAATGGTTATATCACTGTTGCTCCGTCTATGTGACTTTCTCGGAGGTAAACTCTCACCGACTCTGAAGGAGCTCGAAGAGGTTGAGTTACACCTCGTGAACGGCGATGGAGGCAAAGAAGGGCTGTTTGTGTTAAACCCTCCAGAATCTCTATTCTCCATAGAAACATTCTGATCTGCTTGTACCGACACAGAATCGCGAAATGGAAAAGGACATAACGGTGGTAAAGAATCAAAGGAGAAGAAAGAGGAAGGTTGTGACATTGACAGTGAAATGACTAGATCCCGAGTTCAAATTCTGCAAGTAGTTATCTTTAGATGAAAAGAATTCCGTCAAAGTTTGATACAGAAAAATGAGAGCTTTGGGAGAGCAAAATGCACGTACTTACCTCTACTTTAACGCTCTTGAATCAATCAATGGCGCAAATGGCGAGAACCAAGGAAAAAAAAAATCAACTCTTTTCAGTTTTCTCTCTCTAACGACGTTGAAATAAAAATCAATCTAAAACTTCGTCTCTCTATCTAGAAATTGGAAAAATCACAGGGCCATTTTCTCTTTATTTATTTTTCTCCGCAATTGTCTCTCCCTTTTTTCTCGAGAAAATAGTAGAACTCGAAAAAGACAAGACTTTTTTCTTTATGGCATGAGCAAGAGATTCTACACAAACAAAAAATAAATAAAAAATAAAGAGACACGGATTTCACGAGAAGGAAGATTAAATATAAACACCCAACAAGCCGCGTGAATTTACCACTACCCCAAGATTTTCTATTAAATTCTATTAAAAAGTTTACAAGTTCGATATTTAATTTTGTTTTGTCAGTGGCATGATCGGTCCAATATTCAAATTCCTACATAAGCAAAAGTACTAAATCTTTGGTTATGCAAATGAACTGCATTAAGTGAACTTACCGCGCGCCGTTATACTAAGAATCATTTGCGTTCGATATTTAATTTATAGCCGTCTATTTCTATTATTAAATGTTTTAAGTAAAAATCTGACCATATTGGTATCAAACATTCCGATCGTATATCTTATTTTAGATAAAGTATACATAATTTAATTATTACAGATTTTGAAGATTTTGATTCATCCTCTAAAAACTAAATATTTTTGAAGATGCGGATCGTAACATCTTTAAAAACTGCGTGATATGCAAGTGCATACGATTGTCATAATACTCTGTAAATTAAAAAATTCAAGTTATAAATGTTTGATGATTTGAATCTGGATAAAGTTTCAATTGAATTCCGACCATATTTGACATTTTTGGTAGACACAAAGATTTTGTGTCTCATAATGTCGTGAGTCTCTGCATAATGTAAAAGCCAATTTTTGTATTATAATTGTTAAAAATATGTAATGGACCGCCATACTCTTAAGATTTGTTCTGGATTTATTTCTTGTCTACACCAAGTCTACTTTTTTTTTGTTTTGTCTGATAATTCATTTGATACAATTTAATTGTTCAATACAAATTGGGCATCAGGTAGAGCTCATTTCGCGAGTCCATCCGCTACTTTTTTTTTTTTGTCAACTAACTTATTTAGTTTTTTAAATCTTGTAGGTAGGGGTTCGATCCCTGGTATCTTGTTCCACGAGCAACAGTGCATAACCAAGTCTACTTTTAAAATTCATAAAAGAAAAGAAAAATGCACATTCTCTTATTATAACGTCTATTATAAATATATTTTGTATAATACATTGGGCCTAAATGGTGTTTTGTGGACTCCACATAAATTATTTTCCACATTTACTATTTATGGGTGAAAAATTGATTATGGAATAACTTTGTCAAATTTTTGTTTTTTTTTTTTTTTTTTGGTTTTGTTTCTATATTGCAAATTGTTTCAGTTTTTTTCTAGTAATTTTACATATGAGGTATTCATAAACGAGTTATAAATCTAACAAATGTTAGTTACTTTTACGAAATATATTTACTTTTATGTATTTTTAATTTTTTAATATTAAATAGTTATTTAGTAGAATAAAATAATAATTTTTAACTAATTTTATATTGATACTAGATCATTTATTCAAATTCTACCATAATCTAGTCAAAGTATTTAGGTTATATATTAGATTTTGTTAATCTAATATAAAAGTCAAAATTCTGCAAAATTTTACGTTTAAAAAAGTTTCCCCAAAATTCTACATTTTACAAAATTTCTTAATTACTATTTGGACTTTTTATAAGAAATGCAACGTTTGAGTATTCTTATTTTATTTTTTCAAACTTTTATAAGATTTATGTTGGGCTCTAAATATAATTATAGTAATCATTTGCCTTTAATTGCAAGAGCCCCTACACAACAAATATCGACTATCAAAACCACTTCCCTCCATTTTCCTTATAAATATCTACATATTATTGTTTGATGCTAACATTATATTACTTTATTCAAAGCCTTACAAATAATACTTTTCTTTTTTATTAATAATAACCTAACCTAAGTATTGGTCCAAAATTTATTTAATATATACATACACTTTCATAATACCGTAATTAAACGAGTTATATGACCAGTTCTTGATATGACTTTAGACTTAATCCACTTGATTTACACATTAATCACATGTGCTGATCTTTGTCTAATAGTCTATAAATTTAGGAACAATAATAAATCACGTTTCAGTTTTAATTCCAAGTCATAATCAATCTTATTCATCGCATTAAAAATGAATGAATTTCGTAAATATGAAGTATCTGTTTTTATATATATTAAATTTACAAACAATCCAACAAAAAAATTTAACTTTTAAAAGTAAAATGATGATAAGTTTTTTATATAAAAAAAATTCTAGACAAATTTTATATATTTCTAGCTAGGTAATGCGTTTATTAATAAAATTTATTCTATATATAAGGATTAAATAGATAGCGGTTTTTTATGTATAGATCAAAGAACACAATTTCTTTTTAACTTATCAAGTTTCAAAACAACAACTAAATTTCACGATAAATTCACCTATAAGAGATGTAAGAATCACTAACTAGTACAAAACGAAATAAGTTATTCTAATAATAATTAACCCTTTTTTTTTTTTTGACAGATTCGTATCATCTTTGAACGTTTTCGTGATTTTTTTGGGAGCTTTATAAGCAAAATATAATTTGTAAGTTTATAAGCAAACTCTTTTGCCGTTTTAGATTTCTTTGAGCTTGTTGACTAATATAAGACTTCTTGTTTTCCCTCCACTCAAATTGTTCGAACTTTGAATTAGTGTTAGAGAATTTAGTTTTTTTTTTTTTTTATCAACGGTAGATTAATTGGCTCAGAACTGACCGGCCTAGTAGCCAAATTCCTACATAATGTAGGCACATGGACTCAATCCTGATTGTGCAAATGAGCTGCATTAAGTGGATTTACCGTCGGTCATTAGACTAAGAGTCATTTGCGAGAATTTAAGCTTATAATATAATTTGTAACAAGTTAAACTACGAATAAATCAAAATATTTAATTTGTTAATTTTAATGGTAAATTTGGCCATTCGCATTCCCTAATTTTTATTCACTTTGAATTATATGAGTATTGAGTAGTAAACTATAACCAAAATCTGTAATGAAAATTGTATATATGTTATGAATTAGAAAAAAAATAACTAATTAAATTTATGTAAAAAATAAAACAAATAGTGGTCTCCTACTTCTAGTTGAAATGGACCCTACTTCTCTAACTTATTATCATCAGTTTCAAAACTATAAATAAATTTGGCGACAAATCCGGCGATCTGAACACGTGGTTGGTACTACATCCATTAGATGATGATGGACTTATTGAGACCCACTTTGATTATATTATTCTCATTATTGGACTAACCATCAAAACGTGGCGTTAAAGATCCGAGAGGATCCTATCGAAAGAGAATCGAATTTTGACTATTTTAATGGTGTGCAAAACAGTGAACAGATTATTATAAACACCATGTTTTTATACAGAGCCACCTTGCATCTTCCTGGTTTCTTAACCATAGAGAACACATCATCAATAACTCTAGAATCCCACTTCGGCCAACTCTTGTCTTACTTCCATTCCAGAATTTAAGAGTTCCACAAAATTATTCACAACGCCATTGTTCTTTGGTGGTTGGAGAAATACCGTAAACAGACTTCCAACTCAAAACCAATTAGGAATGAGTGAATTGGCCCAAAACCAATTAGGAATGAGTGAATTGGCCCAAATTTCATATATACTAGAGTTAATTCCTTACTTTTAGCTATGTGGGACATTCTCACACTCCCTAGACAATTCCATTTCGGGTTAGATTTTCGGGCCTCTTTTTGGATCGGATCGATTCGGGTGGGGCAATTCAGACTCTGATACCATGTAGGATTATGGGCTTCCGACTCAAAACCAATTGGCAATGAGTGGATTGGCCCAAGTCTCATATATACTAGAGATAATTTTACATCCTTAACGCATTTCGGGGAGAACCAGCTAGCTCTGGGTTCGAGTGGCATTTCACCCCTAACCACAACTCATCCGCTGATTTTTCAACATCAGTCGGTTCGGACCTCCACTTAGTTTCACCCAAGCTTCATCCTGGTCATAGATAGATCACCCAGGTTCGGGTCCATAAGCAGTGACAATTGCCCTATGAAGACTCGCTTTCGCTACGGCTCCGGTGGGTTCCCTTAACCAAGCCACTGCCTATGAGTTGCCGGCTCATTCTTCAACAGGCACGCGGTCAGAGCCCAGGGCTCCTCCCACTGCTTGGGAGCTTACGGTTTCATGTTCTATTTCACTCGCGATGTAGGACATTCTCACGAAACCTTCTCTCAAAATTCAAACCTCTTGCAATGAAATGATGTCCAAATATTTTTCGTGATTATAATAATGAACAGAGAAGGATATTCGATAGACGAACCCAAACAGGAGTAGTATAATATTGAATTGCATATGATCAAACCCTGAAAACCATACCTTCACCAACAAGTAATTGAAAAACGTGCCATAGACCACAAGACAACGCGGCTCGGAGTTCCTCCCCATCCCCAAATGAACCATGAAATATTGTCGTAGTAGATCAATCACATGCATCATACCATCCACTTTCCAGAATTCTCTAAGCTTTCGAGTCATAGTGGCTATGGAAACTCCCTTGCCAAGCATTTTCATAGTCAAACAGTTTTTCCGTAGCCCATACATCACATCAATGACTTCTTGGCTTATCTTGATTTCTGGTTTCCCTTCATCCCCATCTGGAAACTCCACGTTACACTTGGAAGCCACAAACTCGGGACTCAAAGCCGCCACCGACTTAACCTTCATTGCCCACGACTTCCTCTAATCCAGAGGGTCATCAAATCCCAAAAAGACATAAAGCCACAATATAACACTTGTGGTTCATGTTGCACCAGGTTTTGTTTTCCTTACACTTGGTCTATGACATTTATTCAACAACATAAAAATCTTTTGTCTCAATCCAAACACATTTAGTTCTTCACCATGGTTCCCAACTTCCAAACTAAGACACTTAAAACTCTACTTATCATGCTCTCTTCATTAGCTTCTATAGCTATGGAGCTTTTCTTTGGACCTAAGAATCATCAACCTATTGATTCTGATGGAACTATTCCTTCAAACCATCGTCACAACTTTGAACATTCTTCTATATATCTCCATGTCCTTCTTTGTCTACTCGGTTTTCGCAGTAGTGCTTGATCAATCAAGGCCTATATCAACTGTTTTACAGGGTCTAATCATACTCGCAGTGGCTTCTGGTTTTGCTCAACAACTATTCCTCTTCCATCTTCATTCTACTGATCACATGGGCATTGAAGGACAGTACCATAAGCTTCTCCAAATTATCATTTTTTACTGTGGTTTTTGGCTTTTGGTCCATGTGTTTTTTTTCCTGTTTCCACTGAATGAAATTACCTGAAGAACTGGTTCAAGCTTATGGACTAATATAACAAAAACTAAAGGCTTCCTTTTTTTTCTCCCAAAAGTTGTTTGAATTTTTAAATTACTGTTAGAGATATGGGCCGAAACCCAGTGATGAGCCTAAACGATAAGCCGAACAATAAGCCCATATCCGGGTCGAATATGGGTAGACCCGGATAGAGAGCCCGACGTGTGCGCGTCGCTGTTGTATGTAATATATCAATCAATCAATCCTTGGAAACTCATTTGAACGGAGAGAGATCTGAGAGAAGCAGCAGCTAGATCAGATTCCGGCGTAAAATCTAGAATCGGCTGAGATGTCTACATTCAGTGGAGATGAGACCGCACCTTTCTTTGGCTTCCTTGGCGCTGCTGCAGCGCTTGTCTTCTCCTGTAAATCCATCGATACTCTTCAAATCTCCTTCTTTTTCTTCTGATTTGTTCGCTTATCTTCTGTGTATTTGTTCTTGTTCTCGTTATGTCTCAAAGTTTCTTTTACCCTTGGATCCGCCTTTTGAAGTTCACCGATCTAATGGTTTTTCTTATAAATACTCTGAAGATTTTGAGATAACACGACCTTATTCCCCCCTGGATTTGATTTTTCTAAGCTAGATTTACTGAACTGTTTGACTCTCCTACAAAGAAATTCCAGATTTTCGATGGATCAGATCCTTAAGGAACTGTTACGCTGGTTTTAAGTCTTTCTAGACGGATATTGTTTATCCTAGATCTGTATTGTTGACTTTGTTGATGATCTCTTCTTTTTCATTCTTATCAATAGAGTGTATTTATATATATTCTATTCTAAGGGATGTTGCTTTACTTCTGTAAAAAATAGTTATTTTGAAGTGTACAGTATCTTTGTGTATTTTGGCCTGACGTTTGCGGGATTTACTGTTTAACAAGGCATGGGAGCTGCATATGGAACAGCAAAGAGTGGAGTGGGAGTGGCATCTATGGGTGTGATGAGGCCAGAGTTGGTGATGAAGTCTATTGTCCCAGTTGTTATGGCTGGTGTGTTGGGTATCTATGGGTTGATTATTGCTGTTATCATCAGTACTGGGATTAACCCCAAGGCTAAATCTTACTACCTCTTTGATGGATACGCCCATCTCTCTTCTGGTCTTGCTTGTGGGCTAGCTGGTCTTTCAGCTGGAATGGCCATTGGCATTGTTGGTGATGCTGGTGTCAGGTATGATCCTCCATGGTCTTTATTTGCAGATTCTCTTGGAAGATGGTAGAAAATAAGCATTTATGTGCATTCCACTGATTGTTGTTTATTTACAATGAAAAAAAATGTCAATTCATTACATGTTTGTGAGATGTCTCACTATGCTCGGCGTGCCATGGCGTATTTCTAATGCTCTGTGAGAGTGTCTATTCCGTTATATATCCATTCGATAAACAATTTTGTGGTTTGATCACAGGGCCAATGCTCAACAGCCAAAGCTTTTTGTGGGTATGATTCTTATCCTCATTTTCGCTGAAGCTCTGGCTCTATACGGTCTCATTGTCGGGATCATTTTGTCCTCCCGAGCTGGTCAGTCCAGAGCCGAATGATGAGAGAATGTGGTTCCTACTCGCGGATCTCTTCATCAACCCGGATCTTCTTATATTATTAGTCAAGTTAGTAGAGAGACAGTGGTTTTGTTGATTGGAGTATGTTTCCAAAGAACGTGTCTGCACGGAACAAAAACCACAGATCATCAAAGCATTGTTCGTTTTCCAGCTTTGTGTTATGTTTGTAATGATTCTTCTGTTCCCAGTAAGGTAACTGTGAGAGACTCCGTATTTATATTTTTATATCATTTCCAATAAAACCCGAGAAAACTCGTTTTCAACTTTTGGTTATGATCTTACAAAAGAAGTCAATAAGAACGTGACCATCAAGTTTCAAAACTTGAACATCAAGTTTATGTATTATTTTAATATTACTTTAATTCCTATCGCCACTATAAATATATGTATCAGTAGTTTCTTTAAATCCTCTCTTCATCTTAATTTACAAACGAAGAAGTCAAAATTCCATCATCGTCGTGATTGTGTTCATTTTCCTCAAAACTGTTACTGAATTTGGGTTTGGTTTGTGCTTTCGTCGATTGTGTCAAGAAAGTGTTGATCTGAAGATGTCTTGCCAAATTAGGGCACAGAAGAAGCATCTGATGTCGTTACTTCCCGACGAAATTGTCATCGATATCGTAGCGCGTGTTCCGAGATGCTATTACTCAACTCTCTCCCAGGTTTCTAGGCGTCTCCGATCACTTGTAGCTTCCCGGGAGGTTTACGCGAGACGATCCTTGTTACGATGCACAGAACAATGTGTCTATGTCGCTATCTCCAAAGACCAAAGCTCCGATATCCATTGGTTTACTCTCTGCCGTCAACCTAGAGGAGAACAATTCCCCGGCACGACTGATCATCGCTTGGTCCATATCTCCTCTCTCCCTCCCATGCCTTTACATGGAAGCTATATCGCCGTTGGTTCAAACATCTTTGTGATGGGTGGATTTTGCGATTGGAAGATCACTTCAAGTGGTTCGCTCATCGATTGTCGATCCCACACGGCTCAGCCTTTCCCCGACATGCCCAAGGCGGTTGCTATTTCCGTCACAGAGGTCATTGATGGGAAGATTTATGTAATAGGAGGATCAGATACGCTCTCGCAGATGAAATCTCCGTCAAGGAGTTTGATGGTGTTTGATACAGAAACTGGAATTTGGGATATTCAAATGAGGCCAGATCTGGAGCAAGGTAAAAGATGGCTTAGCAGTGTGGAAATGGGAGGTAAAATTTACATGAGAACTTATTACAATAGCTTCGTTTACGATCCCAAGGAAGGTGATTACCAGAAAGACGAGGTTCTGCATTCTAAAGAGTGGTCGTATTCGAGTGTGATAGATGGTGTGTTGTATTACTATGATGTTCGTGGGAATTGCCTGAGAGCTTATGATCCAAAGCAGAGATCTTGGGGAGTGGTGAAAGGTTTGGAAGGATTATTGCCTGAGGCTTGTTCTTGGTCCAGAACTGCGAGTCTTTCTGGTGGGAAGTTGGTTCTTTTCTTGCAGAAAACAGAGATTTGGTGTGCGGAAATCGCAGTGGAAAGACGCCCTGAAGGAGAGATTTGGGGTACAGTCGAATGGTGTGGCGTTGTGCTTGGTCAGAATTTACACATCATGGATTCTGTAGTTGTTATGGTCTGATTTTGTTTTCTTCTATAGAAATCTATGCTTGTACATGGAGATTGGTAAGACTTTTTGTCGTGGTTTTTCTGAAATAATCCCAAGAACTTTGTAATTTCAGGGTTACACAATCGAAAAACTTACATCCGAAATCAATTACAGCATAGTCTGTTTCAGAATCAAAGAACAAACAAAGTAAATGAAAGGAGGATATACAAAACATGGCTTCTGCTACAAGTAACCCCAAAGTTAAATAATTTTATTGGCGAAAGCAGAAGTTATAAAAGTGCAGGCATACTTTTTCTCCAACTATGCAATCTCCGAGTTGTCAAGAATGAAGGAGGTGTGAAGGTTAGACCAAACATCTCCTTCATGGCTCTGCCTTGCTCAGCGAACCTCACGAGCTTAGCTACAACATCTGCGCTTTCCACGACCTGACTCATGTCCTTGGGATTCCTCCATAGCTCGTTCACAAGTTGTAACCGTCTGCGTTTAGAGTTAACCCCAATTCCAAACTTGTGGTAAATTCTTCTCCTCTCTTCTTCTGAAAACCTTTTCCCCACAAGCTTGCTCAGCATCTTTCTCTCTCTGTGAAGAGCTTTCCGGCTTTACCAAAAAAGAAAAGAAAAAGCAGGCCTTAAACAAAACTACAACCGCCAATCCCGTATGCTATACACAAACGCTAAATGATCTAACCTTGAGGCCAATGACAAGGTTTCTACTCCTCCTTCCAATGAATGGTTTCCCTGAGAGAAGCTATTTTTCATAAACAAGAGTCTTCTTAGCTCTACCCCTATGTAAAGTGAATCCGCCTCATCTCCTTTGAAGAGCAAGTAAAAGTATGTTCTGTGCACCAAAGAGACGTTACAGGTTTGCCATAGCTCCAGAATCTCTTGCCGTTGTCTCCCAAATTCTCTCTCTCTGTTCATGGAGTCTGCACCAATGTCCATCCCCATTTTACCAGAATCCCAAGCATTCGAGACCTGATAAAACAAAACTTGTAAATAAGTTGTAAACTACAAAGAAGAATTGATTAGTGTGTATATATATATTCTTAATTTACCTCGCCCTGATGCTTGGCCATCTCCTTAAGCCCTTCTACGAAAGTCCGGATGCTAGTGATACCTCCCTCTTCCCCCAACGGCGTTCTAATGCTCTGGGTTGCTGTGGAATCACTCCCACAAGAAGACATTGAATCATTCCTGGACACACTAGAACTGAACTCTGAATCAGGAAAAGCAGTCTTGTGACTCTCTGGTCTTCCGAGGAAGTCTATCCCTATGTTTTCAGGTGGAGTGCTCGTGCCTGGCACTGTCTCTCTGCGGTTCCAGCTTCTCGACCTGGCGCTCTGGCCTACACTCGTTTCACCATTAGCATCCTGGTTACGGCCTAAAACAATCTCAGGTTCTGCTCTCTCCTCTTTCTTGTTATTATAGATAGTAACTGATTCCTCAATCTCAATGCATTGAACTTCTCTGCAATATTCTTCTGATGGATCTCCCGAACGTCTAGGCAACTCTTTGTCCGGACAATCTTCGTCAGAATGAGAATGAACATAAGCTTTTGATCTTGACAGCCCAGTCGACATACCATCTGATATGAAACTCCTTCTGTCTATATAGATCACGCCTGATGTCTCGGATACTGAACCATCCTCCCATTTGTCTGTGTGGTTGCCTAAAAACGGAGTTCCAGGCTTTGGTACAGGAAAAACAGAAGCAACACGTTTAGCATAAGTGCCATAGAAATCTAGGCCGGACCGTGATCATAAAGAAAACGCAATGAACAAAATTATTTCTTGCATAAAGGGAGATTGTGGGAAGAATCAGCAATACCTTTGACGCCTCATTGTGTTCAACCATTTTCATGAAATCTTCAAGCCGGGATTGAGCAAGATCCCTCTGTTTTCTCAACTCTACGATCTCCTTTTCCATCTGCATAACATTAAGTCTTTAATTAAACAGTATCAGCCAACCCCCACAACTACAAAACCAGCCAATGTCATGCCAAGCCTGGAAAAGAAATCTATGGAACCAAATTGTGTATTCAAAAAAGCACAAACCTTTTGTATCTGAAGATCTTTCTTCCTCACCGTCATGGCACAATCACAATTTGAAGCAGGTGAGGCAGGGTTTCTCAGCTCGGTCTCGAGCCTCGCAAGCTCACGCTGTAGTTGTTTCAGCAGAGCCTTATCTGACATAACAACATTGATCCGCGCCTTTGTGGTAACTTCCTTTGCACAGCACGCAAACAAGAGAGTGTTCCTCGTTAGCTCTACATGACTCCTTGCTGGGCTCAGAGTGCAGATGATGGCGGTTCTTGCATTCCCTCCCAAGCATGGCTGTAGAATTCGTGTGAGCTTGGAGTCTCTAAAGTTGATGTGCCCTTGTCTTCCCTTACTAGATTAAGTGAAATAAACCGTGGTTCGATTAGTTAAGTAATCTACTAAGCATGCAAAGAAAGACAGCAACGTATAAGCAGTATTCTTTACACACCTAAGTTTACGGATCACTGTTCCAAGAGTCAGCAAACTTCGGTTAATATGGCAACCTTCCTTGAGTCTTGAACCAGCTGACAACGCCTGTGATGCACGCTCGCTTCCTGCTAGATCAATAAAATTCTGCACATAAATGGGGACGCGAACACGGTTATTAGGAAAATCAAAAACCTCACGATCCAATAAAAAGAAGAGGTTTTTTAGCTTTTCAGATGAGAGCATACCACACTCGCCATAAGGGTGGTGGAGTTTTCTTTGCCTAAAAACTCACGAGCAGAGCTTTCAACTGTCTAGAAAATAACGATGCAGTCAAGGGCCAAGCTAAGTGAAAGGGAATTTGTATCTTAAATCCAGTGATAGATAAGAGTTAAACCAGTCTGATAATTTGATGAGATCTAGAACTTCTCTCATTCAATGAGGTTTCACCAATCTTACGCTGTGCTGCAAAAATGTAGAAACATGTGAGTTTCAAATCATGGGAAATACAACAACAATATCATTGACGACTTCGTAGTAATGAACAAAAAATTGGATTTTGAATTGTACCTTCACAAACAGATAAAAGCTCCTTCAGATGGTTCCAGTCACGTAAAGTTTCCTCTGTAGTTTTTTCAACAACAGTTCCTTTCTAAGAAGAGATGAAAGAACAAGAAGAGTCGGACAAATTTACAATCTAAAGTGCTCAGTAGGAAAAATGACATTCATTTACCTCAGGATCGTCGCGTAGCCTCAGTGATGTCCTATCCGAGCTAAGCAGATCTCGTATGGCCTCATTGTAGATCTCTATTGCTGAAAATTTCACAGAAAACGCCCTTTCTTCATGCTACAGCATCCAGATCCAATTAGTAGTTCATAGTCAATACCAGCATTACGTTTTAAAAGAAAAAAATTGATGTAGTGTACCTGGAATATATAATCAAATATGTCAGCCACTGCAAACTCAGTAATACCAGTCATGGTATATGTCTTTCCGCTACTTGTCTGGCCATATGCGAAGATACAACCTGTCAATCATTACAGTCATTGAAGAAATAAGCATATCGTTTCATCAATGTGTACATTCAGCAATCAACGAGGAAACAAAGCTTACAATTTATTCCTTTGACAACTGACAAGGCAATTTCCTTGGTTCCATCCTCGTAAACTTGTCTGGTGGGACAGTCACCCCTGTAGACTCTATCTATCACCAAAAAAAATCAAACAGTAATGGGAATCTAAGTCAATATGAAAGGTGAGTTCTTTTCAAATAGGAAATAGAAGTTTAAAATAGCAAAAGGTCAAGGCCATGTAGCATTAAGGTCATATAGGAGGTTGTGATGCTGCTAAATATCTTACTATAAGGGTTTAGACTCAGGGGATTAGCTATTAGTCTGGAGTTCCAGTAAGAGGGGGTATATCTAATGTATAGAAGAGGCTAAACCATTAGAAGCAGTATTGCTCTTCTTACCAAATGAATACGCAGAAGGTAAGTTTGAGCCTTCCCGCAATGTATTTCTGTACAATACGGTGGTATCATTGATACATTCCCAATCAGCGGCTTCATTAGCGGCAATCTCTTTCTCGTTAAGAGGCCTCAATCTCACCAGAACCAGTATCTTCTCTTCTCGGGCTACAGGCATCTGTGTCTTCTCCATCTTCTTCTGCTCTTCTATAGCAAGTACTACCAATTGCTCACCATTGGTTTGTTCAGTGTAACCATAGAAACCTTCTTTTCCCTGAATCAACTAAGTCAGATATCTGATCTAACTCTACCAATACTAAGAAATTAAAACAGGAAAATGCCCAAAAAGGAAAAGCTTTTATGTACGCTGAAAGAGATGAAATCATTCAATGTACCAAACAGACATAACAAGAAAAGAGTCTTTGCTATTATATTATGAAGCTTATGGGAGACAGTTTATTTAGAAGGTGATCAACCTCAACTGAAGAACAAAACAAAGAAAGAGATTACCGACTTTATCTGTAATGGTCACCCACTATGCTTGAAGACTAAGTCACGTTTTACCAATCTAAACATTGTTTAATCGAACAAGATGAAATGCATGGTCCCACAGCAAAATCAAACATAAAAAATAAGTTCCAGTTTTTGTATTCATAAGTCTTCAACAATTATCAGTAAATAGACTGTCCGAAAGAAAAAAAAAAAAAAGACCAGGGAAGCTTTTCAATTGCACCGTCCGAACATTTAAACATCATTACAAAATGCATCTTCAACTTTTGAACCAGATTCCTAAGATTTGTTCCTAGAAAAGTAGTAGTGTACACATCATCTGAATCTACATAAAGAAACATGCAAAGAGCTGTTTACCTTGTGAGTTGTCTTCTACCACAAGGCAATTTGGTTCCAGAAGCCTTGCCTCACGTGCACTCCAAAGCTCTAAATTGCAACATTCACTACAGAATTAAGCATGGACATAACCCCACAGATTCGAACTTTTACTTTTTTATTAGATTTTAATAGTGATTGAGTGACACACACGAGGAAGAACTATCTAATTTTGAAAAAGGAAAAGTAGTAACCCAATTACCCGAAAAGTAGTAACATGACTATCTAATTCTAATCAAACGCATGGAAGAAGAGAAGATAAACAACAATGTAAAGAAAATGGGGGAGTTATTCAGGAATTGAACCCTAAAAATGTCGGAATTGAATGAATATTGAAGACACAGCATCACCGGAAAACCAAAAGCAAAACGGGAAGATAGATAGAGAAATCAGAATGGTCATCCACCAAATGCTGCTTACTACTACCGCCTACAAGTTTGGTAGTTGTTCGTCGTCGTCTTCTTCGGGACCAATTGATTCGGTCCCAAAGATTTTCTATTCTATTCGCCGGTTTCTTTTTCTCTCTCTCCATTTGTCGCAGCGTTTGAGGGGGAAATAAATTCCAGCTAATGACCCTTTTGCCCTTTGGAACACCTTCTACCGCCACGTGGACTTGTCCAGTTTGGAGCCCAATAGTGACAGACCTTCTCTTCGGGCCAGAGGGTCCACGAATTCGTTCTTCTCAGTTATTACCCACCATTCCTTGTTTGCAAATTTCATTATTACACATTTTTTATGGGGCTCTCATTTGTATCGAATTTTGTTACAATATTTGATATTATATAGCTTCGAATTTAGAACATATAATAATTTACATTTCAGATTATTAACTATAGAATTACTATTTTTTTTTTTTGTCAACGACAGATTATATTGGACCACAATTGGTCGGTCCAGTAGCCAAATTTCTACATAATGTAGATGAGAAGACTCGATCTCTAGTTGTGCAAATGAGTTATCTTAAATGAACTTACCACCGACCACTAAATTAAAGAGTCATTTACCTATAGAATTGTGAAGTATTTTTTAAAAAAGTAATTTGAATGATATACTTCTACGGGCATTTGAGATTAGTTAGTTTAGTATATTGGGTATTTACAATATCTAGCCCAGTAAATCAACAGTCCAAGGCAAAACTTAACTCCTCTTTGGATACTTATAAGTTTTTTTGATTTTTCTTTGTTACATTGGATCATAAATGACCGGCCCATTAGTCAAATTCTTGCAAATGCAAGCGGAGGAACTCGATCCCAGGATGTGTAAGTGCGCATGCCTCTTGTAAACTTATCACTTGCCACTAGGCCAAATGTCACTTACATCATTTTTTTTTTTGTGATTAGACAAACAAAAAATCTAAGAAAAGTATCAAAATCTTTTAGTTAAATGAAAATCTGAAAATGAGAGTAAGGAAATAAAACCAACTTTAAACGAAGGCCACAAAAAGAGTTATGAGAGATGCTTTCAACTACTTCTCGACCACCAATTTTTTTATTGGCTGATGACATTTGCCCCACACTTCTTTTTGTCTTTTTATTTCCTCTTGTGGCTCTTATTTTTTTCCTTTTTTATTTTTATATGAAATTCTATTTATATTTACTTTTAATACAGTCACACGTCCTTAATCTATTACCTACTTTCTCAATTGCCGTTTATTTTTTTTTAGAAAAAGACAACAAATATAGATAATACATCTATTATATAATTTTTAATTAGAAATAAATCATATAAAATTATGAAATTGAATGATAATAAGAATTACCTAAACGCGGAAGACATGTGACTCACTGGTATATTCACTTTACAAATCTTCCAAACATCAGGGATCGAACCTACTATAGTAACAGGAGCGAGATTTAAAAGTAGATAAGACAAAAAAAAATTTACCTAAACGGAAGAAACAAAGCAAATGACATATAGCCTAGTGACAGACGATAAATCCACTTAAATCAGAGTATTTGCATAATCTGGGATAAAGTCCTCCTATCTACATTATGTAAGAATATGTAGGAATTTGACTATTGATCCGGAAGAAAACAAGAGGACAGACTACAGGTAAACACAGTGATGAGTCATGACCTTCCAAAAGAGATAGAGTCTTTGTCTTCACCATTAGGGTCCCATTTTAAGTTGGGATAATTTTCTTTTTGTCTGTTAATGGATTTTACTAAAGCTGTCATCTTTCCAATATTGTCTCCTAATCATAATTATACACTTCTTGTCAGGCGCTTACTATTTTAATCCATTTTCTTCGTTAAATAATCAAATAAAAGTATTAAGAAATTACTCAGAGTAGTAATTAACAGCGAGTGAGTATATTTAATTCATTCTCGGCGCGTGGAATTTGGTCGTCTCTTCTGGTCTCTCAAGCTTCTCCTCCATCGTGAAGGATTTAAAAGGAGATGTTTTTAGTATTATAAAGTTTTCTTTTTTTTTTTCTTCTTGTCGTCTTCATCATCTTCTTCTTCCTTGATACCAACTTGTAATCCTAATCCGTAATCTACTTCAATCTTTAATTAATCACAACTTTTACTTATTCCACTTCCTCTCTTTCAATCGCAATCTGAGTTTTGGATTAAAAAATTTGTCTCGAAAGTGAGATTCATTGTTCCGAGCAGAGTGATTAAAGAACTTTTAAGATTGAAGAAGAAAGATGCGGATTTTATGTGATGCGTGCGAGAACGCAGCGGCTATTGTCTTTTGTGCCGCCGATGAAGCTGCCCTTTGCCGCTCCTGCGATGAAAAAGTAAAGTTTCTTTTCTTTATCCATTGATTTTGCTCTTATGGGTTCGTGAAAGATCGATTCTTTGTTCTTTGTATCTACTTCTCAACTGATTTGGGCTTATGTTGATCTGACTTTCTAAAAGTGGAGAATTTGGAGCTAAAAGAATAGATTTTGAGATTTGGTTGTTAGATTCTTAGGCTCATGACATCGAAATATATCTTTTAAAGCAGAATGAAGCTGATTAGTATGTCAAAGGGAATTTAAGAATCTGAAAATTTCTTGTCATTTGGTGGATCGGATATTCACTTGATGAAATTTTCATGTTAACTACATGAGATTCAAGTATTTGTTGCTGCGGTTTCAATGATTCTACTCTGTGATGTACATTGCAGGGAATGTTTTGTCTGCAGAGTTTGCATTTAGTATAACTTTTGGAGAAGAAAATAATCGAATTACTGCTCTTTGAGATTAATCCTTACTTCAGTTAGTTGACTCTTAAGGGTAACGACACTTTACAGTCCTTCTCGAGTCATTGCCTAATCCTTCTCTTTTGCAGTAACTCTTGAGTAGTTTTTGGACAATCTTTTCCAATGGATGCTGATTGTAAATGAGTTAACTTGATGCTTGATGCAAACTGTGTAATGATCTTTTTCTTTCAGGTTCATATGTGCAACAAGCTAGCTAGTCGGCACGTACGTGTTGGTTTAGCTGAACCTAGCAATGCACCGTGCTGCGATATATGCGAAAATGCACCTGGTATGATATGTTTCCAATGAATTTTCCATAATCATATTCCAAACTGAAGAGAAATCTCATTCTTCTGTTTCTCTCCTCGGGCGTTGTGAAAACAGCCTTCTTTTACTGTGAGATAGACGGTAGTTCCCTTTGTCTGCAATGTGATATGGTAGTACATGTTGGTGGCAAGAGAACACACGGTCGGTTTCTTTTGCTCAGACAGAGAATCGAGGTTTGAGAATTATCTATTTGTTTCATTCTCATCAGTTTGAGTGATTTATTCCTCATCTTATTTTCATTCTGTAGTTTCCAGGCGATAAGCCTAAACCAAACAATACAAGAGACCATTTGCAGAACCAAAGAGCCTCTGCAAATGCGAATGTTGAAGCTAATGGCAAGACTGATGATGAAATGATCGATCTAAATGCTAATCCGCAAAGAATACATGAGCCAACATCAAATAACAATGTATGTTTGAATCTCTCTTATCTAGTATATCACTACAAAAATTCTCAAATGTGTTCTCAAATTTTGTCTGTTCTTCAATGAGCAGGGCATTGATGTAAATAACGCCAATAATTGCGAGCCTGCAGGCATTGTACCAGTCGGACCCTTTAAACGAGAGTCTGAGAAGTGATGAGGTCTGAGTGAGACTTGACTCATACAATAAATCACTTAACGAAGATTGTAAAAAGTTTCAAGAACTGAAGATTTCATGTCTTTTCTGCTTTCCTTTTGATTCTAAGATCGTTGCAGGTTCCGTGTAGGCGAGCTTTGCCGTTGAAAAGGGAAGGTTTAGATTGTTTCTGCATTTTCTTAGTTAAGGAATTAGCTTAAGGGCACGAAGGAATATGTAAACTAATATTCTCAATGTGTAATCTCATGAATTTAAGCTAATATCTCAATTCTGAATATTTTTTTCTCTATGTTTCCTCTGTTTTTCTATACCTAGAAATATTAAAACTTGCGACAATCAAACGATTAAACCCACTGGATGTGAAAAGGTCCATGAAGCTTAATAAACGCTGAGTCAATACTCATTTGAGATTTGTCAGCTTTGTGAAGAGCATTTATCTATCCTCTTATAAAATTTTGTTGTTTCCTTTCGGTTTCTTAATTCCAAAATGAATTTGGAATTCTATTGCAACAGTACAAGTTTGTCTGCATTGTCTTATATTGAATGTCTGTTTAAGCCGACCCAAGTCTTGTTGATGATTGAACATGTCAAGAAAATAGTGTTGAAGTTTAAAAAGATGAAGATAAATAGATAAGATCGATATAATAGAAATTATTTTAAAGATGAGTAGCTAATGCAAATTAAGCAGAGAAAATAATGATTTGACATGATAATAACACCAAACGCAAAAACAAATGTAATTAAACATCTGCTTCATCTCTTTTTCACAGCATCATCGATCTTTTCATCAATAGGTGTAGCCTTTCACGAACATACCCTCCTTAGCCTCTTCGGACTCACCTTCTCCTGTGTATTTTCCGAGCTGAGCCAACGAATTGGCCTTAGCACGGGTCAAGAGAGTTGTCTGAGCTGCGTTCACATTCTCTGGTCTCCCGGCCCATGTTTTCAGACAGGTGTTCTGCAACGCACGTGCGTAGGAGAAGGACACGTGCCATGGGTTAGGTGCCTGGTTCATTGCGTTCAGGTTCAGTGTTGCCTCCAACTCCGACTGTCCACCGGACAAGAACTGCAAAAAATCAAAAACAACAAATGTTACTTCAATCTCAAGCAACCAATATTAGGTTTACACTTTTCTGTTGTATTGAATAGAACACTTTGTTTTATATATGAATTGTTGTCAAGGAGAGAACTTGCCATGATTCCGGGGACTGCGGGAGGGATTCTGTTGCGGAGGAGCTTAAGGGTGTAGGATGCAACTTGTTCAGGAGTAGCTCTGTCTTTAGCCTCAGCTCCGGGAGTCACCATGCTTGGTTTTAGAAGAATACCTGTGTATAAGAAGATAAATTGATATTTCCTCAGTGATATAGTAGATCATAACAAGCTGTACAAGCATCCTATCAGGAATATACCTTCAAACATGACATTGTTCTGAGCAAGGTAAAAGAAAACCTCAGCCCAAACCTTCTCTGCTACTTCGTATGTCCTGTCAATGTCGTGTTCTCCATCCAACAAGATCTCTGGCTCCACAATTGGAACCAAACCACTGTCCTGTAATAATGCAATTCGCGTGTGGATACCTTGAAAGACTCTGGTTTGGTCTGTTACTTGGAGGAAAAGCTATGAGATTCTACCTGTGAAATGGCAGCGTATCGAGCAAGACCCCAAGCAGCTTCTTTGACAGCAAGAGCAGACGGACCGTTGGGAATGCTCACGACAGTACGCCTAATCAGAGACAAGAATAAACCACTTAAAGAATCGGCTAAAGGCATATACTGGTATAGGAAATAAGATCAGAAACGAGAGTAATGCAGTCTACCATTTGGCGAAACGAGCACCCTGTTGGTAGTATGCAGCAGTCCTAGAGGCTAGACCGTCTAGTCCTTGGCACCATGACTCATTGTTCGATCCAGCAAGTGGCACCAAACCCTGCATATTCCATACATATATACAACTCATTTAGATTCCTCCAATCAAACACACTAAGCATGATGCTACTCTACACTTTTGCTTATAGTTACCTTATCAACTTTGATTCCAGGTACGATGTTCTGCTCAACGAGGACGTCCACCATTTTCTTTCCTTCCGTTGTAGATTGATAGAGAGTCTCCTCAAACAGGATTGCTCCAGAGATATACTGTCCGAGTCCCGGTGCAGAGACCAGCAAAGTCCTGTAAGCTTGACGGTTAGCCTCAGTGTTCTCTAGCCCAATCGAATCCAAACGCTTCCCACAAGTCGCGTTTGACTCGTCCATCGCCAAGATTCCACGTCCCGGAGACGCAATTGTTTTCTAATCCGACCCAATAATCAAATCAGATTACAAAACATGCAGATAAAAAGACGTGGCAAATTAAGAAGATAGAATAAGTGAGTGTGAGAGGTACTTACCGCAGTCTTAACAAGCTCATCGGCGTAGGAGGAAGCAGAACGGACGGTGAGGGAAGTGGCACGGTTGCGGAGGACGACGGAGGCGGAAGAAGGCTGACGGAAAAGAACGCTTTGTCCCTTGACCCATTCCGATTTGTCCAACACTGGAGAAGCCTTGAGGAGTGAGGTTGATGCCATTTTTTCTATGTTATCTCAATTCTCTGCCTTTGGTTACTATGAGAGACTCAGAGTCAAACCTTATGACAACACCTTATCTCTCACCACCTCACTCTCCCTCTTTTGGATTTATATTTCTCAAAAGATCACTTTTTTGAGGTTCTTGTGACCTTGCCAATTACACTCCGCCACGTGTACCGTAATCTTCAATCTCTCTCTCCCCATTTTTCTTCAACCACGGAATCAAATCATCAATACTCTTTAGATGCTCTTCGTTACAAATTCGTTTGATTTTTGTTTCTTTATACGGAAAAAATCGAATAAGTACCTTTTTACAGTATCGATTCGTTCCAGACATTACTTCTTTGATTTTATATCTTTTTATGATATGATAAAATAGAATATTAGCATGTACAACAAGTTGTACGAAAACCTCAAGAATTGATATGAAGACCATGATCTTAATTAGTTTATAACTTTTTTTTTAAAGTAGTTTATAAGTTTTTTACTGGAGTTTTTATCTCTTGTATTACTGTACATGTTATCATGATGATGAACTCGAGGACAAAAAAGCATAAGACAAACGCATGATTTTCGATTTAAGTTACAAAAATGGTGTTTTTGATAAGAGAAAGAAGAATCATGAGGTTCGTATCAATTCTAATATTTCAAGAGCTGACGAGATTACGCAGACTAAAAATTGAACAGTACAGAGTTCACCACGTCATACACTAGAGGACCTTTGGATTGGCAAAGAGGTTTCCCTAGACACAAGTACTTCCTGAATGACAAAGTAAAGACAATAAAGCCCATTAAGAATCCAGAGAGAGTTTGTGACTGAAAGTTACATCCAGAGAGAGTTTGTGAGGACGTGATTCCTTGCGGTTTCTTAAGGCTGAGGTTAAGCATTGAGATTTTACGAGATTATGATGTCTACATCAACGGTCTAGAGGGACTGTTATCTCATCGATACTATTGCTCAACAGGTGGCCAAGTGGTTGGAAGAAGCACCAAAGTGACCTTTAAAACCTTCGGTTTGGTCTACCAAGTTTTGAAATCTCCGGTTTGTGCCGGTTAAGCAATAGTAAATCACAAGATACTCTATTGTCAAATGAACACATACTTAACTTCATCTTTCACTTAAAAGTTTCTGCAAGAGATAGATCAGAGATTGCAACAATCAGATCATCAATACTGCTTTTCTCCGCAACAACTTGATCATAATTCAGTGACTGTGGAAGAGGCTGGACCGTGAAAGGCTCATCGAGAGCTTTCTTCAGCTGCAGCACCAACTCATCTTCCACATTATCGTCCCCCACAATCTCTAGATCCCACACCTTGAAAATCTCTTGTGGAGTTACTTTAACTGGCTCATCTGATACATTTGAAACGTCAACATTATCTTGAATGTATGCGTTCATGAAATCATCCTTGAAGACTTGAGACGATACTGACTCTGGTTCTTCTTCCGCCTCTCCATTGCTCAATGACCAATCTTCTTCTATTCTTTCAAACACCTCCAAGACCTGTGGTCGGATTTTCTACTGGTTCACTGGTTTCTTTCTCTCTTATGGACTCCGGAAAATAGTGATCTTGTAAAGAATTCTTTGACGGGTCAGATTCAAATGTTATCATAGATATAATCTCGCTGACTTCTTCATTCGATGAATAATTTTGACTGTTTTCTGAATCAGATTCCAGTACAAATGTGGGCATACCACTTGACTCGATTTCAGTCATATCTTCATCTGGAGAGAAGACACTTCTCGTTCCTGTCGACATTGGAACAAACATCTCGGGATGGATATCGATGATTTCTGTTAAAGCATCTCTAAAAGTTCCCCAATTACTGTTGTCTAATTCATCTGGAGAACTGATGATGCAGGAATCAGCCCAAGCTAAACATTCAGGAGAAATATCATCCTCGTCTCTAACTGAAAGAGAAACCTCTGGTGCGTCTTCTCGTTCAGCCATGACTACAAAACACATCCAGATCCTTCATGTTATGACAGATGTTAGAAAATTCAGGCACAATATAGATTCTCCGAGACATCTTAAATTCCTAAACTTAAGATGAAAAAGGAGCAGAAGACTGTAATGTAAATGACCAACTATAACAAGACTAAAGTTATAGAAGTATCAATGAAATGCCAAATTCTGCGTTCACTTAACCACCGATAGTGACATAGTACACGGTCTCAATTTCGGACGCAAAAGAATGAACGATCACAGAGAACACATTGGTATATATATAACGAATGGAATCAAGGTATACAAACGTCAAATTTGCAAGCAGTAAGACAGGATTCCATGATTAGTGAGTGATTCGGTTCCAGAAAGCAACTAAGAAAATGACTAACCTTTGAATTCCAGAAAACCCTAATTTCAAGAGAAGAAGAAAAGTAATCTTGAAACTTCCGAGATGTCCGACTGAAGAGGAGACGACGTTGGTTCGTCGAATACTTGATTAAAGACGTTATTAATACGATGCCGTTTTGATAACAAAGCCAAGTAATTTTTTTATTTATTTATTTCGCATGTCAAATAGTCCAAAATATGCAAATGACATATAGTCTAATGGCATGTTGTAAGTCCACAAGAGTTATGCGTATCTGTATATCATGAGATCGAATCCTCTAGATGCATTTGCAAAAACTTGGCTAATGCACTGATCATTTGTGGCTCAATGTTGAAAAAAAAATGTAGACCAAAATAAAGGCTTGTTGGTAAAAAAAAGAAGCAAATTACAGAAAGGCCCTTGATTTTATGCAACAAATAAGCTTATGAGTTAATTAATATATGTGCCACTTATATTATGTCAACTATATATAATTTCTTAGCCACTCTTATATTTGATTGTAACTTTTAAGGATATGCATGTAAAATTGATAATTTTGATTGAAATAAAGACTTCATAATTAACAGTTTTATAACGAGTATAAAAGTACCTTCACACTCTATATCTTTATTTTAAACATAGTAAATATAGATGTGAGAGTGTTTGTCCTCTTAAAAGAAAGAAACTTTTTATTTAATTAAGTGAACAAATATCACAAAATACATGCACTAATTAACGTGCATGAATTGTGTTTTATATATTTCCAATTAATTCAATCAATATACGTTCAAGATCAGACATATATATATCGATATTTAACATATAAGAAGTTAGGAAAGAAATGAAAATCAGGAGAAGTTGGGATTGCTTGTAAAGAAACCAAAGACACCAACAAAAGGTGCATTAATGTAACGTACATGATCATGATTTATATATGACATCAAATTTCGAAACTGAATAATCAAGATATATACCTTATATCCATTAACACTACAGTAAAATGGACAAACGGCTTGGTTCACTTTTGGGTTATCTGTATAAGAACCTCGATGTGAATCTGCATACTGAAATGTTTGTACGGCTTTATTGAGCAATACTTTGGAGTATTTACCGTTGACCTTCGAAGAAGAGGATTGATTTCTTAAGAGCGTCCGAGTAAATTGTGAGTTATCGCCGTTCTCGTTGGTAGAATGAGAAGGAAATGTGTTTTTTTTGTCGACCGCAAATTATATTAGACCACAACTGGCCGGCTTAATAACCAAATTTCTACATAATGTAGGTAGGAGAACTTGGTCCCGAGTTATGTAAATGCGCTGCTTTAAGTGGAATTACCGTCTGCCATTAGACTAGATGTCATTTGCGAAGGAAAAATGTTTAAAAAATTAAAAAGTAATCGATGATTTACTTTTTTTCTAATATGTATAAAGCTCCAAGACGTAGTGGTTTTGTAACGATCCATATAACCATGTTCTTTTAACACAAAAAAATGTTCCCACAATAGTTTTCTAGTTTCAATTCTCTAGAGTTTTCAAAAATGTATATTGTAAATTATTACACCAAATTTCATTTCTGTACGTAACATTTTGATAAAGATATATTTGATAATCTTATTTTATAGTTTAATTTTCCTTACTTTTTCCAATTAAACTTTTTTTAAAAAAAAATAAGAGTAATATCTACTAGTGAGAACGTTTTTCTATACAAAAGTCATAGATTGGGAATGAAATCTCAATGTTTTTATATAGATTGGATAAGGTGCAAAAAATTCCCAGATCTATTAATTTATCTATAGATTTCGCTAGTATTATTTCATAAGGAAATCATGCTCTTTTACTTCTCTACACAATGTCTACGTATACATTAATTCTGTTCATTTTGTTGTATGATTATATATTTTTTAGATAATCTATATATAGTTAAATCTTTATAAATTAATAATGTGGGGACTACACTAAAATAATTTTTTTTATTAATTTATAGAGATTATTAATTTATCAATATATTAACTTAATTAAAAATTTAATTTAGAATTATAAAATTATATTATTTTATAGAAATTTTTAGTGTATTTTAATTTATAAAATATTAATTTAATATTTTTAATCATCACATAATCGTTCGTTGTATTTTTCATAATTGTAGCGTTATCCAAACTGAAACAAAAAAATTTTTTTTATAGGAATATTTTTATTAGTGATAATTTTATACCTTACATTTATTAGTATCTATGACCAACCGCTATGATTAGGTTTAGTTGCAGGGTAGTTTTCGATTATATTCTTGCTATTTTATTAGAATCCCAATAAAATTTGTTGACTATATCAATAAATCATTCATACAATCATAGAAGTCATCGTCATGGTAGTTCACACTATAATCCATTTCTGTGTAACCTACTTTTTTATTTTCTCTCTACAACTAAGAAATTAATATAATTATGATTTATGAGATATTTCGTTGACAAAAGACTAAACTATCTTTTTGCGTTAGCAACTACGAGTAAATTAGCAAAGTCGACATTTGATAAAAAGAAAGAGGTGAATAATGAGAATTAGTTTTTTTTTGTCAACGGCATATTATATTGAGCCACAACTGGTCAGCCCAATAGCTAAATTTCTATATAATGTAAGTATGAGGACTCGATCTCGGGTTATGCAAATATGCTGTCTTGAATAGACTTACCGCCTACCACTAAAATAGATGTCATTTACAATTAGTTTTATTTATTAAGGTTAACTATAAAAACTTCCTCTTTCTTTGATTGGACAATATATAGGAGACTTCTAAAAAAAATGTAGTCCCATAATTGTCCAACTTTACAACTATTGTTTCAAGTTTATAACGTCAACTAGAACCAGGATTGGCTGCAAAGTAAGCCAATACGCCTACAAATGGTGCATTGATGTAAGTAGTTGGCTCCGACTTGCGAAAATCAGACCGATCATCATTGTACTTATCATCCTCTCCTGGCCCACCCACCACCGCTCCAGTCAAAACGTTCGGGTTTGGTTCCGTTGAATTGAAATAAACAGATCCATCTTTGCACCCAATTGCATTTGGATGATCCACAATCGACGGCAATGATGAGCCACGGTGATGGATCCTCTTTGGATAGTTCTCTCCGTACCCGACCATGTACGATAATCCCATCGGATTCTCTCCCAAAATATAGTCCACCTTCAATTTACAATATATAAAATGGACAAACAATCAATACTACAATCAATTAAAAGACATAAACCAACTAAAACCGGTCTAACCTGTTTTTTGGCCAAACGTCGGAGATAATCAGAAGGAACGGTGAGACTGCCACAAGTGAGGGAGAGAGAGTTTCTAGAAAGATATTGAGCGTAGACAAGGAGGAGGAAAGATATGGTGGTTGCGTGTTGGAGCTGACTACCGCCGGGTTTGTAAAGTAGACCACCGGGAGTGAACTCTACGTGCGGTCCTGAAGATTCAGGGACCAGACTACACATGAAGCTCTCCGCCGATGCCTTGTACGCCTCTAAGTTGTACATATTTCCTTCTATTACTTCCTGTACCGACATTAAAGTAAACCCCAATTTCATCGGTTATCATCATACCGGTTTGGTTTACTTAATTAAGTAAAAAGAGAAACGGATCACTCAGGATTCACGTACACGGAAAGAAAAGAACACAGGTAGGCCTGGGCCATAAAATCCGATACCTGAAACCTGAACCGAAACTGACTCGAAAAAGAAGAACCAAACTCGAACCTAATCCGAAAAAATACCCTAATGGGTCCTATATTTATATACTCGAAAAACCAAACCCGAACTCAAACCGGAACCGGATTAAAATCGAACGGATAACCGAAATATTTTTGTTAAATTTAAGTTTTTATAGACTTATTTCTATTAAATATTTACATAAATATATAAATACCCGGATCCGAACCCGATCTATACCCGAATCAAACCCGACCCGAAAAATAGAAATACGCGAATGGATCTTAAATCAATAGAATCGAAAATCCAAAACCCGAAAAGATCCAAACATGAACTTAAACGGGTACATGAACGCCCATGCCTAAACACAGGTTTGCTTTTATACACACGTGCAAGCCTCGTGTTTCTGCTAACTTTTATAATTTGATCACCTAACTTTGATATAGTTAGAAATTGGGAACTAACCTTTGAAACGAGAACATTAAGTCCACCAACTTTATTGTCCCAGCCAAATTCATCAACGTTCTCGTTAGCACCAAAAGTCTCACGGTTACTCTCTATGTAAGTAAGGTAGCTTTGATCACCTGTCGCTTTTCTTAACCAAGCTGCTCCCCACAATAACTCATCCTACCAATACCAACATTTTTTAAAATATCAAATCAAATATTAGAAATAATTTTACGTGTTGAAACATTGTTACCAACTTTAGTAGAACAAAAATTGAAATTTATGTTTACCTGAAATCCGTTAAAATCGCAGTAGAAAGGACAAACATCATTTTTGATATCATCATTGCTGCTATAAGCACCACGGTACATATCAGCAAACTGAAAAGTTTTAACGGCATTTTGGATCAATGTCTGTGAGTAGCCTGGATCAGATGACCGGAAAGCAATGGAAGCGGCTGAGAAGGCTGCGGTAATTTCTCCGGCGACTTCGGATGCCGGATTTGGGGCATTGACAGCGTAAGCAATCCTTGGTGTGTCCATATCTTCAGGTCTTTCCCAGCAATTATGATCTGCTATTGGATCACCTACCTATCACATGTTCGTTTATTCTTTTCCCTACTTTAGATAGTTTTCGTAATTACATTATTCAAAATCTCTAAATATAAATCAAGATAACTACTAATGAAAAGAAGATAAATATATATACCTAACAACATCAACATCATCTATGTTAGTATCATTTCTCCAATATTGGAACAAAGAGAATAATAATACGATTCTTTATAGAAGAAGTCTCCATCATCGTATAGACTCTAATTATTAAATGATCATTGAGATCATTGAAATTATGATGTAACTATGTAACGAGCTTTATAATCAATCACGACAATTATTATTACTTATCATTATCAATGCGATCGTTTCAACTAAGTTTATTATTGTATACTACAAGAAATTGACAGAAAAATAATACTATAGAAAACACAGTGCAAGCAAATCTAATAATAGTAGTTGGCCATAAAAATAAATTGACATTTACCGTGTCAACAAATTTAAAGAATATGTAAATTCATTATAGTAATTACTTTTCGAGTAATCAATAGGCTGATGTCGATTAGCCGAAAAGATCGAACCGATGTAACTATTTAAAAAACTGAACCGAACCAAAAATTTAGTTCAGTTTAATTCGGAATCAGTTTTAAAAAACTGAAAAAACCGATAACCGAAAAAACTAAACCGTTCGGTTCGGTTAAAACCGAATGCCCAGGCTACTCATTAACTAATAAATCTTAATTAAGGAATCATGGATTTAATTAATTTAAGAAAGAAATAAATTAAAGAGAGAAAGAAAAGACCAAAAATGAAAAGTGTGACGCAACGACAAGAAAGATAAATGCAGAAAGACTGTGAAGAGTCCAAAAACAGCCACTTCACGGGTTAGTTTCTCTTTACGGCAACCCAAAACGATTCAGTTTCCTAAATCTTTGCTATTTCATTTCCCAAATTACCCTTCCCCATACTCGCTTATTTACTAAAAATGCCACTCACCGGCAAAAAACAGTTACGAAATTGAATTGCCATTAAACTATACTGACCTGAACGAAAATGCGATTAGGTAGCTGAGAAACGGATTTCAAGAGGTAATTAGAACTCCATCGGAGAGCGACGAGGGAATTACGAAGCTCCGATGAAGGCATGAGTTCTCCGAATTCAATCACGCTCCAGGCGAGCATTGTGGTGGTGAAAGCCATCGGGAAATTGAATTTGACATTGTCTCCGGCGTCGTAGTAACCGCCGGTTAAATCGATGTTGTGTGTCCAACCGTCGCTGAGACCTGAATTCCGCCGCCACGTCATACGTTGGTCGTTTGGGAGGAAACCTGAGCGTTGTCCTTCGAAGAAGAGGATTGATTTGGAGAGTGCGTCGGAGTAATCGGGCTGGTTCGACGACATCGTCCGACGAAAGAAGACGAAGAAGAAGAGAAATGATTGATTAAAACGAGGGTATAAATGTAACTTCATGGTTTATCGGCGTCGGTGGTTGTGGTAATCAGAGAGCCGCTACTGTCTGTGGCTGCGTCCGTGTTTTGCAACTACGAGTGATTCACGAGATGCGTTTATATACAAGTCGGAGATTTATTTTAATTAATATATATAAACATAATAAATAAAAGGATACTAATATCTATTTTTTCGCAAATGTCATCTAGTCTAGTGTTATGTGGTAACTCCACTTAACACCGCACATTTTCATTCTAATCTAATGGTAAAATATTATTCCTTTATATGTTTAATTCAAGAATTTTTTTGTCAATAACTAGATCAACAATGTCCAATCTATAGTCAATATCCACATTCTAAAATTTATGTTCTTCCATTTGTATCAAGGAAAAATCAATTACATATATTTTGATAATTTGTAAAAAACTACACTACTAAACCACATGGTCTCGGTCTAAAGAGTTTTTCTAAGAAACTAATTATTTTTTCAATTTTATTTTATTTAATATTATGTATATTTTTTTTTGTCAACTATCCTAATAGCTTTTAAATCTTGTTCCTACTACTGTAGGTAGGAGATTCGATCCCTTGTGCCTTGAATATTTGTAAAGTGACTACATCACTGAGTCACCTGTCGTCGGCAATATTATGTATATTTTGTTATTCTGAGATAGTATTTTTTTTTCTTATTGACAACATTTTACACGTGTAGTATGATAAAAACAAAAACCTTTGTCAATGACTCAATATTGATGTTTTATAAAACCTTAAAATACAATTATTAATGTTGCAAAACATACACAACTCTTTGAAAACTAATAGGATATGGAATTAAGAATGTAAAGATTAGAAAAACGTAGCAAAATGAAAATTTAGAAATAGTTTGGTAAGAACAATATCAATGTGAAATGCACGAGTGGGAGCCTAGAGACGAATGAAAATGGAGTGAGCAGAGCCCATGAGTGTTACTCTTTTGGTTTATGCAAAAAAGATATAATCAAAATTGAAATAAAAATGTTATTTTAATATTTCTTGAGGAATACAATGATGTTTAATTACATTATAAAAATGAATCATGGATAATGTGACGACAAAATGAAAAGAGAAAAGGGAATTAGCATAATATAAGATTGCTTTGTCAGTGTTATGTCGATAATTAAACCAAAAAGAATCAGAATCTCGTGACTATGTGGACCCACTTGACACTGTAGCATGATACATACAGGCTTTCCGTTCAAGCGTTGAGGTATATGCAGTTGGTTTTTTTTTTTTTCTTTGTCAATGACAAATTATATTGGATCAGAACTGTCCAGCCCAACAGCCAAATTTTTTACATAATATAAGTGGGAGACCTGATCTCTGGTTATGCAAATGAGTTACCTTAGGTAGATTTACCGTCGGCCACTAGGTTAAAAGCTATTTGCATTGATTTTTTTTTTGACAACGGCATAATAATAAGATAAAGAGAACAATCACAGAAAACTTAGATCACCGATCATGGAGTAATTCTCTGGCCCGGCGAGCCAGCGCATATGCCTTATGATTGATTGCCTTCAGGATGATTGACAGTGAGAAGACTAAGAAGGACGAATTGATCCACGCAAACACCTCCTGGTAAAGCCTGAAAGCAGGCCATTCGTCAGGTTGATCAAAAATTTCATTATTTCTCTATCTTCATATTTGTAATTTTTCGATTTTTTTGTTATTTAAAAGAAAAAAAAAACATTTGGCTCATGATATTATTAATTTTTACATATATATATATAAATGGAATCCGGGTAGTTTTTTTTTGCGGAATCTAATCTAATTGAATAAGTTAAATTCAAATGATAACAAATAAATATGACTTACATGATTTGATGTAACACTTAGTCTTTAAAAATTTTAAAACATTAATTTAGTGAAACATCGTAGGAGAGAACTTCAGACTTCACAATAAATAAATAAATTTGTTTAGTAAAACTAAATTAAAATATAACACATTTTATCCATACATATATATACAAACTAATATATCCATACATATATATATATCACCTAAAGAAAATGAATCTTCAAACTAATGACATTTGGATGAAGATTAAACATTTTACAACAGTGTAAACCTTATTGCAAAAACCAAAATTAGAGTTCATTAAGGAAAGAAATTTGCAACAATAGATTTCATTTCAAAGACACTCTCTCTCCTTGGTCATTTCTCTCTTTTATTTATGGAAACAGAGAGATTAGAAGGAGGAAGAAGACGAAGAGAGTCTGTGCTTACAAATGGAAATTAGAAAACAAGCTACAAAGCTCTTATATAAAATACCCTAAAAATCATATCTCAGGATTATCAATTTTTAGAGTCAATCCAGGGATTTTATGCCATTTATCGCTTTTAGTTGGGATTGATCCTGATCTTCATCTTGGGAGATTTGTCTTGCCTTCTGAGTCTTATATCGATATTGTGAAGTGGAACATTCTTTGATTATTGAAATTTATAATTTTTACAGTTACTCTGTTGAAATATGTTCATGCCTTAGCTTTCAAAGTTCTTGTATTAAGAAGAAATCACAAGAAATATATTGATGATTCTCTGTTCTGGTGTAGAAGGATATATTGTTACAGGATCCAAACAAGTCGAAATAGGTGTATCTCTTATGCATTTGTGTCTCTTGCTTCTGTTTCCAAGTTTCATAAAGTCGTATTCTGATTGGTTTTGCTGCAATTAGGAACAAAGTTGTGTGAGGATAGCAGGAAATATGGTTCGGGAAATACATGTACAAGTGGTAATACACTAACAAGAGCTTCACTAAACTTTGCAACTGCTCGAGCCCAGATTGAGAAAGAGCGCGGAAATCTCTTGAAGACTCTTGGCACACAGGTTTCATAACCGTTTTATTTGACATAATCGATGCACTTTCTTAGCTATATAGCTAAGTTTTGCGTGATGAAGTTATTAGGTCGCTGAGCCATTAAAGGCAATGGTA
>JAKUCM010005881.1:0-23401 GCA_023374145.1 Lepidium sativum
TCTATCAATCATAAGGTTAAAACCTTTGCTAAGTCCACCACATATTATACCAATAAAGTAAACAAGTCTATCAATCAAGTATAAGGTTTGCCACGCATCACATAAAGTCTACTAAACTCTACAAACGGCTAAGACGAAGTTTACTACTTTGTCATTGATTTATAGTAGAGCCTACCACACAGAACATCAAGCCTACCAACATACTCTACCACACTTTTTGCAATCTCTACTAATCCTTATGTAATGAAGTCGAAACCATTAACAAGTATAAGCGTATACCACAAAACTTGCAATGTCTACTGCACCTTCAAACATAAAATGAGAGAGAAGCAAATCAAATTTAGTCTATCAATCATAAGATCAAAACCTTTGCTAAGTCCACCACATATTCTACCAATAAAATAGACAAGTCTATCAATCAAGTATAAGGTTTACCACACATCACATAAAGTCTACTAAAATCTACAAACATCTAAGACAATGTTTACTACTTTGTCATTCCTTTATAGTAGAGCCTACCACACAGAAAATCAAGCCTACCAATATACTCTACCACACTTTTGCGATCTCTACTAATCCTTATGTCACAAAGTCGAAACCATTAACAAGTATAAGCGTCTACCAGAAAACTTGCAAAGTCTATTGCACCTTCAAACATAAAATGAGAGAGAAGCAAATTAAATTTAGTCTATCAATCATAAGGTCAAAATCTTTGCTAAGTCCACCACATATTCTACCAATAAAATAGACAAGTCTATCAATCAAGTATAAGGTTTACCTCACATCACATAAAGTCTACTAAACTTAACAAAAGGCTAAGACAAAGTCTACTACTTTGTCATTGATTCATAGTCGAGCCTACCACACATAAAATCAAGCCTACCAACATACTCTACCACACCTTTTTTCAATGTCTACTAATCCTTATGTAACGAAGTCGAAACCATTAACAAGTATAAGAGTATACCACAAAACTTGCAATATCTACTACACCTTCAAACATAAAATGAGAGAGAAGCAAATAAAAATTAGTCTATCAATCATAAGGTCAAAACCTTTGCTAACTCCACCACATATTCTACCGATAAAATAGACAAGTCTATCAATCAAGTATAAGGTTTATCACACATCACATAAAGTCTACTAAACTTAACAAAAGGCTAAGACAAAGTCTACTACTTTGTCATTGAGTCATAGTAGAGCCTAGCACACAGAAAATCAAGCCTACCAACATACTCTACCACACTTTTGCGATCTCTACTAATCCTTATGTCACAAAGTCGAAACATTAACAAGTATAAGCGTCTACCACAAAACTTGCAATGTCTACTACACCTTCAAACATAAAATGAGAGAGAAGCAAATAAAATTTATTCTATCAATCATAAGGTCAAAACCTTTGCTAAGTCCACCACATATTCTACCAATAAAATAGACAAGTCTATCAATCAAGTATAAGGTTTACCACACATCACATAAAGTCTACTAAACTCTACAAACGGCTAAGACAAAGTCTACTACTTTGTCATTGATTCATAGTCGAGCCTACCACACATAAAATTAAGCCTACCAACATACTCTACCACACAAGTTTTTTCAATGTCTACTAATCCTTATGTAATGAAGTCGAAACCCATTAACAAGTATAAGCGTCTACCACAAAACTTGTAAAGTCTACTACACCTTCAAACAAAAAATGTCAGGGAAGCAAATCAAATTTAGTGTATCAATCATAAGGTCAAAACCTTTGCTAAGTCGACCACATATTCTACCAATAAAGTAAACAAGTCTATCAATCAAGTATAAGGTTTGCCACGCATCACATAAAGTCGACAAAACTCTACAAACGGCTAAGACGAAGTTTTACTACTTTGTCATTAATTTATAGTAGAGCCTACCACACAGAGCATCAAGCCTACCAACATACTTTACCACACTTTTTGCAATCTCTACTAATCCTTATGTAATGAAGTCGAAACCATTAACAAGTATAAGCGTATACCACAAAACTTGCAATGTCTACTGCACCTTCAAACAGAAAATGAGAGAGAAGCAAATCAAATTTAGTCTATCAATCATAAGGTCAAAACCTTTGCTAAGTCCACCATATATTCTACCAATCAAATTGACAACATTATCAATCAAGCATAAGGATTACCACACATCACATAAAGTCTACTAAACTCTACAAACGGCTAAGACAAAGTCTACTACTTTGTCATTGATTCATAGTCGAGCCTACCACACATAAAATCAAGCCTACCAACATACTCTACCACACCTTTTTTCAATGTCTACTAATCCATATGTAACAAAGTCGAAACCATTAAATAGTATAAGCGTCTACCACAAAACTTGCAATGTCTACTACACCTTCAAACATAAAATAAGAGAGAAACAAATAAAATTTATTCTATCAATCATAAGTTCAAAACCTTTGCTAAGTCCACCATATATTCTACCAATAAATTAAACAAGTCTATCAATCAAGTATAAGGTTTGCCACGCATCACATAAAGTCGACTAAACTCTACAAACGGCTAAGACGAAGTTTACTACTTTGTCATTGATTTATAGTAGAGCCTACCACGCAGAACATCAAGCCTACCAACATACTCTACCACACTTTTTGCAATCTCTACTAATCCTTATGTAATGAAGTCGAAACCATTAACAAGTATAAGCGTATACCACAAAACTTACAATGTCTACTGCACCTTCAAACAAAAAATGAGAGAGAGAAGCAAATCAAATTTAGTCTATCAATCATAAGGTCAAAACCTTTGCTAAGTCCACCACATATTCTACCAATATAATAGACAATTCTATCAATCAAGTATAAGGTTTACCACACATCACATAAAGTCTACTAAGCTCTACAAACGGATAAGACAAAGTCTACTACTTTATCATTGATTCATAGTCGAGCTTACCACACATATAATCAAGCCTACCAACATACTCTACCACACTTTTGCGATCTCTACTAACCCTTATGTAACAAAGTCGAAACCATTTAAAAGTATAAGCGTCTACCACAAAACTTGCAATGTCTACTACACCTTCAAACATAAAATGACAGAGAAGCAAATAAAAATTAGTCTATCAATCATAAGGTCAAAACCTTTGCTAAGTCCACCACATATTCTACCAATAAAGTAAACAAGTCTATCAATCAAGTATAAGATTTGCCACGCATCACATAAAGTCGACTAAACTCTACAAACGGCTAAGACGAAGTTTACTACTTTGTCATTGATTTATAGTAGAGCCTACCACACAGAACATCAAGCCTACCAACATACTCTACCACACTTTTTGCAATCTCTACTAATCCTTATGTAATGAAGTCGAAACCATTAAATAGTATAAGTGTCTACCACAAAACTTGCAATGTCTACTGCACCTTCAAACATAAAATGAGAGAGAAGCAAATAAAATTTATTCTATCAATCATAAGGTCAAAACCTTTGCTAAGTCCACCATATATTCTACCAATCAAATAAACAACATTATAAATCAAGCATAAGGATTACCACACATCACATAAAGTCTACTAAACTCTACAAACGGCTAAGACAAAGTCTACTACTTTTGTCATTGAGTCATAGTAGAGGCCTACCACACAGAAAATCAAGCCTACCAACATACTCTACCCCCACACTTTTGCGATCTCTACTAATCCTTATGTCACAAAGTCGAAACCATTAACAAGTATAAGCGTATACCACAAAACTTGCAATGTCTATTGCACCTTCAAACAGAAAATGAGAGAGAAGCAAATCAAATTTAGTCTATCAATCATAAGGTCAAAACCTTTGCTAAGTCCACCACATATTCTACCAATAAAATAGACAAGTCTATCAATCAAGTATAAGGTTTACCACGCATCACATAAAGTCTACTAAACTCTACAAACGGCTAAGACAAAGTCTACTACTTTGTCATTGATTCATAGTCGAACCTACCACACATAAAATCAAGCCTACCAACATACTCTACCACACCTTTTTCAATGTCTACTAATCCTTATGTAATGAAGTCGAAACCATGAACAAGTATAAAGCGTCTACCACAAAACTTGTAAAGTCTACTACACCTTCAAACAAAAAATGTGAGGGAAGCAAATCAAATTTAGTCTATCAATCATAAGGTTAAAACCTTTGCTAAGTCCACCACATATTATACCAATAAAGTAAACAAGTCTATCAATCAAGTATAAGGTTTGCCACGCATCACATAAAGTCTACTAAACTCTACAAACGGCTAAGACGAAGTTTACTACTTTGTCATTGATTTATAGTAGAGCCTACCACACAGAACATCAAGCCTACCAACATACTCTACCACACTTTTTGCAATCTCTACTAATCCTTATGTAATGAAGTCGAAACCATTAACAAGTATAAGCGTATCCCACAAAACTTGCAATGTCTACTGCACCTTCAAACATAAAATGAGAGAGAAGCAAATCAAATTTAGTCTATCAATCATAAGGGCAAAACCTTTGCTAAGTCCACCACATATTCTACCAATAAAATAGACAAGTCTATCCATCAAGTATAAGGTTAACCACACCTCACATAAAGTCTACTAAACTCTACAAACGGCTAAGACGAAGTTTACTACTTTGTCATTGATTTATAGTAGAGCCTTTTATATATCTTCACACAAACTTCACTTGCAAATATCAGTTCCAACCATGGAGTTTGGGAATCAGGTTTGCTAGTCTTAAGAAACAAACACCAATGTCTTAGTATTCACATTGCTGTCTCTGCAACCTTTTCCTCTAGGATTCCATTTCAGATAACAGTCTGGTATGATAGAGTTTTATCGTTTGGGGGCTTAGATTTGGATTATTGATCGTTTGGGGGTTTAGATTTGGATTATTGATCTTGTTGACAAATATATATATATATATATATATATACTATATCCTGTTTATGAATTGGATTGGATGTAGCAGTATGTCTTGTTCATCTCCTTGGATTTATCTATCAACAACACTCATAAACTTTTGAGTAAAGATAACATAAACTAAATGCTTTCATTTTCAAAGACAAGATGATACTAATGATTTGCATTACAAACTCCTCAAAAACGATTCTTTCCAGGCTCTTATGACGCCACTCTACGCCTTATTCACCCGAATCTTTTGTCCTTCCAGCAACTGCAATTTCAACCCTCATAATGAAAGAAACATGACAGATTATTAAAGAAGATTAAATAAACAAGGCACTTACAGAGTTGTTAAGAGCCAAAATGCAGATTCAACATCTTCTTCAGAAGAAAACGTTACAAATCCAAAACCGGTGGATTTCGAAGTTCCAGGTACTCTTGAAACCTTGGCACTTACTACTTTGCATTTCTCTGAGAAAAAGTTCTCAAGCATCTCTTTTGTAACAGTCTTCGCTAGATTTCCTACATAAACTTTGTAAGGGCTATCTACAAATGCGGAATCTTCTAACTGAAGCGATGATAAATCAGGAGATGATGCTATTGGTTTCTCTGTAATGTTAACCTTAATCTCACGCCCTTCAACAGTCTGAGTAACAAACATCAAAGCTCTGTCATTTTCTTCTTCCACAAACTTCAATGAATAGAAAGAAGCAAACAGAAATTGAAAGAAACTCACACTGCCATTCAATTTCTCGACCACAGCGTTCGCATCTTCAACAGATTTCATAGTAGCAAATCCAAATCGGCGGCTTCGTCCTGAATACTTATCGTACATCACCTGATGAATATCAAAACTCCAACCCCTAACATCAAATTACAAACATTGATGATAAACATCTAATAATGGAAAAAGAACATGTAGAAAATAAAAACCTGAACTTTTTCAATGGCACCGTGTTCTTCAACAAGTTTGGTGAGCTGCTCATTGTCCACAGTTCTGGGTATGTTTCCGATGTAGACACGCCCTGGAAGCTTCCGAATTAGGGTCCAAAACTGCGGGTTTTTCTTCTGTCTCAATTACCGCATAAGGAATGATTCTCGTTTTAGAACTCCGAGGAAGGGATATAGAGAAATTTCCGGCGAGAGAAGGACAGATTTTAGACGAGAATACATTGGTTCGCGTCGAAAAGGGTGCGAAGGATTTGGACTGGAATGAGAAGACTGTAGGTTTAATTGAAACAACAGCTGTTAGGAAAGTGGCCATTGTGGAAGAGAGTGAAAGTGTCGATAAGCAAGAAGAAGGTGATGTGGTATCATCAAGTGCCTACATTATCCATTACTCGTTCCTCACTTCTAACCTCTGTCGACTATTGGGCCATATGAAGCCCTAAATTTGGGCCTAGCAACATATGTCCAACGAGACCATTCCAACTTACTTCTGATCCAGTTCAAGCCAGACCGTGCAGTCGCTAGGCTGCCTGTCCTTTCTGCTTTTGGGCATTCATCATGACGGCGAAGGATAAGACTTCCATGACAGGCAGCCATAGCTCAAAATAGGTTTGTAAATGTTTTCCCGCGAAAACATTTTTCCTGTCATGTAACATGTATTAGTGTTTTGGCTACTTGTGGTGTTTTCTGTGATAATGAGTTTGAGCTGTTTTCCACCCACATTTAGACTAATATCCGCCCTATTGACAACATCCCTACGTGCTAGAGTATGTTATATTAATAAACATGTGGGAGCTCAAACACTAGTCCAGGTGGAGCTTAATCAAAAATATATATATATATATATATATATATGTTAAAAAAAAACAAATAAAGCTGAAGGGTTAGATTATGATCGTAAAATGTGAGCTTATTCTAGGGGAAGAAAAAGAAAACCAGAAATAGCTGAAAGGTGGGGCATGCCCAAATCACATTGAAACATAATGGTACAAAAGTCTTCTCTTTTAATGAAATGGTTTATCGACTTCCGCGAGACAAAAACATAACCCACTACTTCAGGATAGTGCAATTTCTTTGAGCACCATTCTCCTTCGACCTCCTACTTTTTCTTATTTTTTGGCTTTTTGCTTTTTCCTATCCAAAGATGTTAAACCGGCACCTAATCCCGCAGGAGCCAGGTTCTCTGTTTTGCCATTTTCAGATACTTCTTTCTTTTCTTGTACCTTTGCTTCCCCATTTTCTCCACTTTTGTCAGAAAAATCTGTAGCGGTACTGATCATGTTTTGGAGTTGAGAGAGCGGTGGCATGGCTTGAACTGGACCACCACCCTGGGGGCGAACCAGTAGCCCCTTAGCAGCTGCTTTCTTCCTAACTTCAGCTGCCGCACGAGCTGCTCTTTCATCAAATCCTCTGCCACGTGGTTGAGTCTCCCCAAGCACAGCTGAGTTCAGTGCATTAGATCTCCCAGTAGCTGCTGCGTTTTGGAACGCATGTATCAGGTCTGGATGTGCCTGTTGCACACCAACCAGGAAAACGATTTCATTATAATAATTGCTGAAAAATCGCCTAAGTATATAAATATATTAACTCTATAACTTATCACTAATAAAAAAGTTATATTATTTCTCAACAAAATACACAAAAATCTATAGTCGCAAGTAAAACCTTCAGGAGATCGATAGCCTTCTGCGTGTTGGCCGCATTGGCTGCCTGTCCTTTCTGCTTTTGGGCATTCATCTGATTTAAAAATCAAATAGAAGAAAACTAGATGAATACAAACACATTGGAAACATAGATAGAAAATGTTCTCCTCAGTCATGGTCATTGCATCAAACCTGAAGCTCGCGCATCTTGAACGTCTTCATCCAGTTTAGAGAGTCTCGTGTCCTAGAATCATCATCTCCCAATTGTTTGACAAGAATGTCATAGGTTTTCTTCTCGTGCTGAAAAGAACAGAACAATTATGTCAAAATGTGTGACAGATAAAGAGGATCAAGAAGCCTTTACGAAAGTCTTAGTACCTGGTGTGAGAGCTTGAATGCGCCCATACAGTTAAATGCAATGGCGAGAGCGTGATAGCATACTGCAGTTTGAATGTGTTCAGGACCAAGAAGTCTCTCATTTTTCTTCAAAGCCTCTTGAAGATAACGTAGAGCTGTGTCCATTTTTCCCATGTCTTGATACATCATGGCAACATTTATAAATGTAGCTGCAACATCTGGATGATCAGGGCCAGATGAAAGGCCAAGAAGAAGCAAGGCGCGACCCATGTTCTGAAGAGCGAGTTCAGTCTGATTTAGTCCATGGTAAAAAAGAGCCATATTGCCATAGCTGCAGTATTAAATCATTTAAAGCAAGTCAGATGCTGATAGTACATTGGTTTCCAACTCTGGTAGAGTTACAGTAACATAATAAAAATAATTCATACCTGTGAGCAGTATCAGGATGGTCCAAACCAAGGCATCGCTCATTTATAATGAGTTCCTTGTGTTGCTGCATTATGGCCCCAGCCATATCTCCTGCATGGTACAAGACCATGGCCAGGTACCTGAAAAGCGAATGAAGAGAAAAATCTTCAGGTAACTAGAACGGAAGTCCACAGATACTTTTCCTGAAGATCAGAAATCAACTAGAAGTATACCTGCAGCAATTTGCAACTTCCCTGTGCATTGGACCAGTCACCTGAAAGTTGGATGATATGATGAGCACCTTTGGTCTTTAGATTATTTTTGAAAGTTTAAGAGGCATAGATAGACAATTTACCTGTTGAAGGATTGAAAACGCCTCTGAAAAAAACGTGTATGATTCACTAAGCATACCCTACAAAAGTTTAATAATTTTAGTATGTAAATGACAATCAGACTTTTGACAACAATACGATAAGAACCTTTCATGATGCAACTGACATAAACTAGAACAAGAAGCTTATTGACAAGTTGAATGCAAACCCAAATTGCAATAAGACTGTCCCAATCTGATTCAATACAGCATATTGGCAAGAATATCAAGCAGAAGTATCACTACTATCAAAGATGTAACAGCCAGATGAACACATCAATGTAAACACTCAATAGATTAGCTAATTTAAAATAGAAAAGCTACCTCAGCTAGTTGGACCTTTCCCATCTCAACGAGATCTTTAGCCTCAGAGCACACAGGGACAGAATGCTTAATTACAGGCCGAAGATCCAATATATCTGACGTCTCAAAAGGCGAGGTTGCACTAAAATCATATTTGCGAGCAGCAACACTGATACCAACCTGTTAACAGGAATGTGAGGGATTAAAACTAATATGAACTGACATGATCAGGGATTCCCTGGTAAATATAGTCTAAAGAAAGAAGAAACTAATTACCTTTTGGCAAAGGTTACGAAGAACAGATACTTTTTTAGCCATAGTTCTGGATAGCTCGGGCAACTCAAACTGAAATTAGGCTCGCATTAGCTTTAGGTGTTATAGTACGAACAAACATGCAGCTAACTTAGAGGGGTGACAACACTTCCATAACCAATCAATTAAATAAGTTTATAATGACTGTGCTTTAATCATTAAATAAACAGCTTACATCATATTTGGCTTTGGAAAATTCCCGAATGTCAGACCATAGAATGTTGGAGTCAACCATCATATACGATGCAAAACTTTTTTTTGCAGAAGCTTTTCCTTTCCCTCTTCCTTGGCCCTTCTTGGTGATCGATTGATCCTGTCCAAATTAAAGGGTCAGTTTCACACCTCAAACCAATCAGACAAAAAAAGCATGATCAATTTCATGGAAAACTTTCATAGTCGGCTATAAAGAACAGTAATATCCTAATTAAAGATAAACCAACATGGAACTTTAGTAGACAAGCTCTGATTGTACACAAGAACCTTCTTTTGATTTTTGGCATGAGAGCTATTGGCGTTAGCTTTTCCTCCAGCATTTTGATAGTTTCCAAAGAAACAATTGAGGAAATGTGAGACTGCTGATCCAATATCATGATCCTCTACATCTCTTAGAATGTCCTGCATAACAAGGCAGAAATTTTATAAAGTTGAGGAACAACCATCAATTCTTCAAATCTTAAAAAACAAAAAGTTGCAGGGAAAAGAAACTTATAAAAAGCATGTCCACTAATACCTTAACTCTTATTCATCATCTTTAATGTCGTATGTTTTTACATTATTCAAAATTACCTTCAAAATGTGCTTGGCGGATCTGACAGTAATCTCATTTAAACAAAGATCCCACAAATGCGGCAAATGCTTCACCCCATTTACAACCTGGTCATGTACCTCTACTACTGTTAATAAAGTCAAACGTAACGATAGCTAGCAAAATGATGGGGATCGGTTCAAACTTACTTTTCCGATGTAACGAACATTAACACCATGAGCATGGAGTGCTTCAGTCAGAGTCTGTCCATCCATTGGAGAAACTTCGAGAGTGCAAAGATCTTCTATAAATTTTGGAAGGACCACGTCCACAAGGTATAAGCTAACTTTCTTCACATTTTCTTCATCAGCAACTATCTCCTGTTTAATCCAACAAAAAGGATCCAATCAATTAAATAAAAATTATGAGATCTGAATACATATCATCTAAAAGCAACATAGCCTACCTCTTGATTGCCACCTAATGTGAAGTCGGTGAAGACATTGGGGTTAAATGCTATTTCATCACATGATTTGAAACTTTCAGAAGATCCGGTTGCAGAATCTTCACTGGTGGTAATTTGCTTTTCTGAAGTAGTTTTCTGTACATAACACACAGATATCAGCAATTACAGTTTCTCCAAGCTCAGATACAACTATCCTCAGACATTTTTATTCAACAGTAGAAGCCAGGATGGGAGAGAGTCTCAAAGCAAAAACAGTAGAGGAATAAAACACCCAGTCCAATTGCATAACTAAGTAAAATTGTTATTTCCGTCATTGCTACAAGGGCGACTCCTATTTGATATTGTATCTGCCTGCTTTCTCCCTTGACAAAAATTCTACGTCTATGAAAGCTGATAGTTAGACACAGCACGCCCAAATGAGCTAGTAGCAGCTGATGTGCAGAATATACAGGGTATACCAAGCAGAGGTGAAATGCTTAAATATCAGCATATAAACCCTACTTGAAATAAAAATGTTAACCAGTACTAAGAACGATTAATGTACATATCTATCAGGATCAAAAAGGGGAACACATACCTGATCAGAAATTGAGGCCCTATTTTCCTCTCCATCGATCAATACCTCACCAACTTTAGAAGTATCAGTACTAACATTAGAAGAATCAGATGCCCCTTCATCAGTCTTGGTTTTACATGTTGACTTTTCCAATGACTCGACCTTCATTATAAATATATATTGTTAAAGGAAAACTTAAGCGCATAAAGAATGTGTACCTGACAATAACGGATATGTACCTGGCAAAATGATGTGATTAGTTCTGGTCTGAGGACGCAAAAGCGTGACTCTGGGCCTGTATAATTTGCATCACGAGGAGTCACTCTCATCAAGTCTAAGAGATAATGCCTGTTATCACTCCCCACAATCCCCTTGCACTCTACTGGTGCAGCCAACTTGAAGACATTTTCGGATGCATCAATAACAGAATGTTCCTTTATGTGAAGAAGCTTTGCAGCCTCTAACACCTGAAGAAGGAATTAATAAGGATTGAAGAAGTTCTGCTAGGAAAAACACTCTTACAATAATATACTGGTCTATATTATAATAATAACGATAATGTAAAGATAGAGCAGTACAATAAATTTCACATCAAAGCTTACGATATCCAACGGCAAGACAGACTATCCATTTACCTTGGCATGAAAATCTTCATTCCAGCATATTTTCTTGCCATTGTCGACTGAACCATACAAAAGCGCATCTGATTTGTCCCCTTGAAGGATGCCCGGTAGAACACTCTTAAAACACATTGAAAAGATCCTATTACAATGCACATAAGCAAGACAAAGATAATCGTGGGATTAAGCACTAGGCAGTTAGAACAAACCTGAGCAACAACCCTATGACCTCTGTAATCAATAATGGCCATTGCCAGATTGTATAGCCCTGGGACATCTGCTTCTTGATATAACTTTGTTCCTTTCAAGTCATTGTTTGCAGAGGCATACGTTGCCTGCTCATTTTCAACAAGCGGCGCCTCATTATAGCTGTTAAGTCCCTTTTTTTCTCCAATGCAAGTTCCTTCAGTGAATGGAACCTTTTCAGATGAGGAGACCTTCCCAGCCACTTGGTTAGATGAACGTTTCTTGGATAGCTGTTCGATGTTGGCATCAACGGCAAAACTGAAAAAGATATTGTTGTGCACATACCTATAACAGTGAAACAATAACAAGTGTTCAGAATACAAAAACTCACGTGTAAACACAAACATGAAACATCTAGGTGCTCTGTCATTTTGTATATTTTCATCAAAAACAGAAAACAAAGGGAATTTCTTAACTAACAAAATTTTCCGTGTACAATGAGGTAGAACAGAAAAGCATATAAAGTGCCCGCGAAGAATAAAAAACAAAGGCCAAGCAATTCACTAACATGTGCAGGCACTCTGGATCAGTTGGGTTTATGGGTGGTATACATCCGCTGATTACACCAATAGCTCCATTAAGAGCTGCATCGACAAAGTCAGAAGATACTTTGTAAAGTGCTCTGTCACGCAAGATCCTGCAACGAACATAACATTTAGTAAGAGCAATTTACAAAACAAACAGAATCCCAAAAGAAATATTTCATGCTGCCAAAAAATTACTGAAGGAAAATGTCACGTTTACCTTTCCTGAGGAGTCGCGTGAGGGAACTCTCTGCAAGATTGCAACTCTTCGTTCCAGTCTCTTTGCATGCCAATTAGCTCACTACCATAGGAAATTGTCAGTGCTTCTTCTGCTCTTGCTGCATCACGCTTGTGATCTGGGTCCATAAAACATAGTCTGTGCTCAGATATTATAGTAATGAATCTTATTCAAGTGCATCTTTTGTGGAAATGGGTAGCCACAAAAGAAGCAACAAAATCAACAAATAGTAATTTACATAAATTACAAAAAAAAAAACGAATAAGCTTGTGCAATATACAGTTCGGACCTTATAAAACAGTCAAAAGGGAACACAGACTAGATGAGGGCCTCCAAGAATAAACTACTTCTTATGCAATCAAGATCAAGGCAATGGCTAACCCAACTAATCCTATGTGTGCCATGTAATTATCTTTAAACCATTATCAGTGGTTAAAACTGGGAAATGCAGAGCAATATCCTCTAAGAGAATAGTTTAGCTGGCCACAAAAGGAAAGAGGCAAGATGCTAAATCATAATACTGTGCAGCACAGAATAGTATACTTTAATACACGAGCTATTTCTACCCAAACAGATGAGATTCAAAAGCTACTATAGTCAAACTCACCAGAAACAGGATATGATCTTAGCCATGAGTGTGGTGGCAAAAGCGATTGAACATTTTCAAATGGATGCGCAGCGGCTTTCTTTTCCATGACTTCGCGGAAAGCTTCAAATTTAAAGGGAAAATAGTAGCTAATCATCAAATTGAATGATGACTATTACATCTTTAAGACTGATGAATAGTCTAAGGAGAATGACGTATATACTGTCCCCCACCTTTTTTAAACCTAGAGCTAAGTTTTTGCAGTAATCCAATCAAAGTAGCTGCTTCAAATCCGGATTTACTTGGCCTTGGATCGAGAACATTCCCTGAGCTCGAATTAACATAAAACGCCTTTGTGGTGCCAGTAATGCAATATTTGTTACCTTCTAACGTCACAACATCCAAATAAAGTAAATCTCCTACGAGCCTGGCACAAAGAAATTCACGAGAGACACCATTAATAGTGAACTTATGCCTCTATAAATGCTAATTCCCCTACAAATGCCAAAAGAGGTTTGCTCTATAGTCTATACCTTCTGTGGCTTGGAGGAGGATTGAACGATGAGAATACAATGTTCTCCACGCACTTGATCTCTTCTGATGCAGAATTTACTAACTTCTTGAGAGAGCCAGACACATCTTCCATAAAACCCAGACATTCAAGCTCTGGGACGTCAGATTTAGGTTTATCTGTTTCCAAATTGAGGCCACAATAAAATCATTTGCATTGCATGGAAACAAGATTAATAAAGCAAAACACCATGAAGAAATAGATTCAGATTTGAAACCTCCAGGATTCTGAGCTTTGTTCAGTGCGGCATCATAATGCAAGGCAAGTGTGGTTGACAAGGAAGAGTGAAGTGTTGAGAGAGACAGTAGATCTCTAGCACGATGAACATGAGCCCTGATAGATCTGTCATCATATAAAGCTGTGAAAACAAACATAACAAGTCAAACTTTAGTTGATATTCTCAGCCCAAAAATGAAGTAAATATATGCTTAGCATACCTGCAACCATTTCCAAGGTGCAACCACCAGTGGTGATATCAGCCACTTCAGAGATCTCATTGTAGTCTTCAAGATGGTGAGTCTCTCCATCTTTATTGCGCAACAATAACTCATAGCAAGTGAAATAGCATGTTTCCGGAGCGTCAAGGAGAAACTGTCTTATATCCATGACTGAATCTCCAGGGTTCAACTAAAATACAGACCCATTAAACAGATTCAGTAATTCACAACAACCTATATATCTAAAAACGGTAAGGGTAAAGCCTTAAAATAACTATCTCGATGTAAATTTCTAAAGAAAATTAAAAGTTTTGTTTCTAAGACCAACTAAGAGTACATAAGCGATAAAAAATAAAACAAACAAAAGAATCAAACTTACTTGAAGCTCCATTTTACCCCCACTTTGTGTTTTGACAGACACAGGATAAAGACGGAGTTCACCTGTGAAAGCCAAAGCATATCAGAGACTTAAAGCAATAACACAAGAGGACGTCTCTTAGCTTACGAGAAAATCAAACTGACACACATCAAATTGAGATAATAATATAAAATGGTGCTTCCAATAAAAACGTATTAGAGCTAACCTTGCTTGGGTTGGGCATCGTTATTTGCTACATGTGGTTCGCTTTCGTCAGCCTTTGGAAGTGGAGGAGCAACTTGATTTTCTTCAGGCACGGCAGAGTCAACAGTATTGAGGGTGCCATTATCGGGAGTAGGAGCATCAGAAGCAGTAACAGGAGTAGTATCAGGAGCAGTAACAGTTTCAGGAGCAGTAACAGTTTCAGGAGCAGTAGCATCGGATTTAGGTGTGGCCTCAGTTGAATTGGTGGTAGAGCTCTGAGCCGCTCTCTTGGCCTTCGATCTGTTCGACTTCCCAGCCATTTCACCTAGTAGCAAAAAACAGATTAGGAGATCGATAAAACAAGCAAGAACCATGAAGAAAGCAATTGAATTGGAGAAATATCATTCATTGGACGGAGCTATAAAGGAAAAGGCAATAGAATCCAAAAGAGAGAAAAAGAAAAGTCTCAGAGACATATCAATCAGGACCAATCCAAAAGATTATTAGAGGGTTTAGCAGAGGATCTAGAGGAGAATTACCTGGAGGGATAAAGGGAAATGGAGTGTTGCCGGAGACGACGGAGAGAGCGGCGGAGTAGGAAAGAGATGAGGTTTAAGGAGGGTTGAAGTGTGAAAGAGGCGGCTGCTGATTTTCTGACTCTCTCTCTGTTAAGAGAGCTGAGTAGTAGGAGAGAGACACACGGAAATGAACCAATCCCTTCTTTTGGGCTTTGTAATTGTTGGGCTTTATGGGCTTTCTTAGACAAGGGAACGATGCCTGATCTATAGACAAATTATCTGAAATTAAGGAAGTCTAGATATTAATCACTGACTAATTATGGAAAAGTATGGTGTTTGATTAGAGAGCTTGGAGAAACTGAGGAAAATAACGGAAAAAATGATGGTTCTAATTAGTGGGCTATGTCGGACTAGCTCACTTTAATGCAGGGTTTTTGTAATAAATACGATGGTCGTAATCATTTCTGCTTTACAACTAGTGATTATGTAGGCATAGAGGATTGATCGGGGTACGCCCGGTTTTTAGTTTAGAAATATTTATGTGTAGTTTATTTGTTGGGTAATTTGTCAAATTTTGTGATTTGCGTTAATGAAATGTATGTGCATCAGAAATGGATAATTTTATTATTATTTGAAATGGAAAAATTAAAAATATGTTGCCCTACATATTGAACCATTTTTATTTGCGTTAAGCCAACTTATTATGCAATCATGGTGGTAGATGTGGTTGCAGGCTAGATTATTAATGGCATCTCGTCCTTTGAATGTTTGAAGGCAAATAGTGCAATTTTTCAGTTATGAGTTATAGTTATGAAGGAGACTTTAATCAGGATTCTAGTCTGGTTTTATTTATTATTTATAGATCAAAAGTACATGTGTGAAATTATTTGAAGACTATACTTATAATATTATCTGAAGAATATATCTTTTATGAAGTAGTATTTATTTATAAAAATTATATCATTGAAATATCCAAATTGCATAAGATGTTATTCTTTTCGAATAATTAGATCGATAAGATACAATAACCTCAAATCCTTTTATAGTTTGTCTAAATTAAGAGAAAGGGAACAAATTCTAGATATCAGAATTATTAGTTGGAGTGACTAAACGAAAAAATGACATGTATATAAGATATTCAACCCAATTATTTTGGATGGTATAAAAAATAAAAATAAAAATAAAAAGTAACTATGAACATTCAAAAGTGGTGAATATGTATAGTTTCAATAGAAGATTAAACAACTTCATCACTGTAAATCAACCGACGTGTAATATGGACATTCAAAGTTCTTTTTAATTCGAATAACGAAGATTAAGTTACATATTATATAGTCTTTGGTCCATGAATATATTTAGAATGTAAAACAAAACCTTTATTTTCAAAGATTTTAAAAAAAAAAATCGAAATGGACTTACTTAATAAAAAGAGATGAAGAATTGAACAAAGAAGAAGATTCAATTTCAGTAATTAGAGGGTTTTAATTTATGAATAACAAAATCTAGATATATAATAAATGATTAAATTTTAGTATTTTTCCAAATATATAATAACTAAATTATGCTATATAAGCTAATTAATTATATAATATATTCTGAAAATTGTTTATTCTAAAGAAATTTTATTTTAAAGAAACCTATTTAACTTTTTTTTTGACTCGGTTCATATTCATTTTAGGTTTTTCAAATATGTAAAAAAAAAAAAGATGATAAATATAGTTCATCTTACCTTACAATAAATTCTTTTGTTTCATGCAATCTCTTTATCAACACATTATCTACACCTTGGATTAATGAAACCATTTGCAGGTTTGTGTCATGATAGATTTATAAACTTTGGATGACTTTATTAACGTATGCGTATTTAACAAAACACAACATTTTGATAGTAATGAATATTGAGTGGAAGTAATTTTATGGAAAGGTGATCTCGTAATAGTGCAATGTTAAACCAAAAAAGGAGAAATAAGATGAAACTTATGAATAGTATGGAGGGACAGGAAATTGAAAAAATTTGTAACATTGAGAATGATTTTAAATAATATCAAAGAAACAACTTGTAATGTGAGGTGAATAAGCTGGTTTAGTTGTCTAGACGGGGGCGCTTCTCGTTCTTCATGTCTTCATCGGATAATTTGTTTGGATGTGTGTTCCGAGCCTTGAAAAAAATTGCACAGTCAGCAGATATGGAGTTGTTTATTCCGGACGCCTCGTCGTTCAAGCCAACGTCGTTCGAAATAATACGGGAGACAGTGGAAGTTTGACGTGAAGCTAGGAAGTTGTACATTGACACTTTGATATGAAATTTGCAAGTTTGGCCAATAATGTGTTTTAAACTTTCAGGAGTTTTAGTTTTTAGTGCTTCATTGTTATCATCTCTCTGGGTAAAAATGTAACAAAGTTTTGTTATTATTTGTATGGAAGGTGTAGGTGTGTTTTTGAGGTGATAGGGCATTGAATATACCTCAATTGAACTATTTATTTCCTGACATGTAGATAGTGTCTACACTTATAAATTTTAATCGATGTAGAAAATATTGTATTTTTTTCTATTTTATATTTTACATAGTTTATTTTTATTTTTTTCTAATTTATATTTTTAGTTGAAGTTACTGCTTTTTGTTAGTCATTAAACAGATGATTAGTACCTAATTGAAAAAAAACAGCACTTGAAATTAGTAACCACTACTACGTCTACCAATCCTTTAAAAAAATTTATTTTGCTAGAACATCAAACCTAAGTAGTATTATATATAAGTTGAGTCATTTATAATAAAATAGTTTCTTTTTCTTGACCATTAAATTGCAGTATTTTGATAAATTAGTTAGTTTGATTATTCTTAAATAATATGTAAGTTTAGGTTTTACTACGTAAAATATTATTTATCAGTTTGGTCATTTTTAATTGGTATTCAGATTATGGATAGTTTATTAAGTAGAAAAATATTTTTTCATATTTTTTAAAAGAATCGTATTCTTTTTTGTTTGGTAATTTAGATAACTCTTCTAATAAATTTGGCCATACGATACGATATATTATACTTCTAATTAACATATTGGTTTAGTATAGATTACAACATAATATAACTTAATTTGATGTGAGACCTTTGAATGTTCATATTATAGTAAGTAATGTGATTAAGTACTTCTAATCAATATATTGGTTTAGTATAGATTACAACATAGTATAACTTAATTTGATGTGAGACCTTTGAATGTTCATATTATAGTAAGTAAAGTGATTAAGTAAATAATAATTGTCTTTTGATTTTTTTTTATTAAAAATAAAAAAAATCTAAAACAAAAGTTGATGGGGCAAGAAGATATGAGTGATGTGGCAAGAATATAAGAGCACCTACAACGCCGTTCTTAAACCGTTTTTAAAAACGGTTCTTAACAAAATTTTGATTAAACAATGGTTTAATCGGCATATATAAGTAAGAGTCGATTCTTAAATTGGCAATTTAAGATTCGGGTTCTAAGCCACGTGGAGTAATTTGATTCGTGCGATTGGTGACTGTTTTGAGACTTGCGGGGAAAAAAATTCATTTGCACGTGACGAAAAGATAAAAAAAGAGGAGAGGCGCTTCAGAGGCGATTGAGAGGCGATTGTATGCCGATCTAGGGTTCGTCGTTTCAAAGGTAAATCGAAGCAACCCTCTTGTTATTTCTTTGATTTTGAATAGCTTAGGTTGTTTACTTGCTTATTTTGGGGTTTTTGGTTCATGTAATCGGTGAATTAGGGTTCGGTTCGAAATTTGGGAATCTAGGGTTTCGATTTTTTGGTGCTTTTTGGTTAACATATTAGGGGTTTAGTGTTCGATTTTTAGGCTGAGGATCCAGAAGCCATGGCAGATAGTCAAAGACAGATGCAATTATTGTTTAAACAGTAAGTCCAATTTTATGGATTACTTGTGGAGATGAATTGTTATCTTCAAGCTAAAGGTACTACTAGTTCCTCTTTTGCTGATATGTTTCTACTGTTTCGTGGATTGCCTTAGACATGGAGTAACTCCTTTTACTCCCCTCAAAGGACTTATTATTCAAGGTCCCATCTTCATCAGTTTTTTCTTTGCGGTAAGACATACATCAGTCTTGTACAGTTGACTCTGATCATTATGTTCTATGTATTCATTGATTCTTGTGTACAGATTCGGAATATGGCCGAGAAAGTCCCATCATTTAAGACAGGGGGAACTCTTTGGTTTACTGATCTCACCAATGCGGATACTACATATATCTTGCCACTCCTCACTGCAGCGACTTTCTTGATTATGGTGGAGGTAAGAGCTTTGTATATGCTTTTTTGTTGCCGTATTTAATCCAGGATTTGGGTGCTGATACTTTTCTGCATCCTTGTTCAGCGTGTGAATTAGAATGGTCCAATTATCTTGGTCATTGAAAATCAGTTGATAGGCTGATCTTAAAGCAGTTATATGATGGATTCAATAACCTATATATATCTAACTACAGTTATTTTGTCATATCTTAATTTATCTAAGCAAGTACTGTTTTTTTTAGTCAAACATGCAGGAAGGTCTTGAAGGCAATCCAGTGGCTGGAACTATGAAGAAAGTCTCAAGAATCATTGTCTTTCTCTCTATTCCAGTTTTGATAGGCATTGAAAAGGTAAAGATTAATATTCCTCTATCAAACTTTTAATGTTGATAAGCATTGAAACATAAGAAGATAACAGTATTATTCACCAAAAATTAATGATTTTGTATGCAGGCACTGTTTTGTTACTGGCTTACTTCCAACCTTTTTTCTCTTGTGTATGGATTTAGTAAGTCCCTTGAACGTTGTGTTTGCTCTTTGAGACGTGAGATTTTGCAAATCCAAAAGATTTTTAACTTCCATGTTTTGCTTGTGTATATATGTGCAGTAATAAGACGTCCTGATGTGTAAGATGAAATCTTTGTTGTTTAAATGAGATAGCATGAAGTGTAGGAATTTAGATGAGATATCATGAGATGTTACCGATGCTAACAGGTTTATCTTTTGATTGTAACATGTTTATCTTTAAGCCTAACTTTTAAAGATAAATCAAGTGGTGAAGCATATGAGCTGCTCTACAAGGTTGTTACGCTTGTGACTATGAGGTTTGTACAAAATTCTATCTCTTTTCGATTTACTGTTGCAATATCTCTATCAATCTAATATTGTTGTTTTGATATTAACAGAGTAAATGTAGTGTACCAAACAAAGCAGAGAATACGCTTGAATTTGGAAGCTCTTCCTGGTAAGATATTGACTTTACTTTCCCCCCCCCCCCCCCCCCCCCTTTGTTAGGTTAGAAACCTTTAGAAATAGTTAAACCTTTAAATGTTCATTAATAGAAAACAATTAAGACACCTTAAATGTTCAATTAAGAAACATATATATGTTAAATCTCTCAACTCAAATAAAGACTTGATGTTAAATTAAGACACATATACATACTTAATTTTTTACACTTACGTAGTAGGTAAAAACATTCAATTGCGCTAACTGTTTTGGAATTAGCTTAAGACAGACATTCACATATATAATCATATGTGTTCCTAGTAGAGAAACACATAGACTTCTTTAAAAATGAGTTCAAACCAAGGTTTTATGAGTCTTTTAAACAGTCAAAGCACGTTTGAATTAGGATCACCAGAAGTTCTTAGGTGTAGTAGTCAGAGTCAAGAGTACTCTGCCGTCAGTCAAAGGAGGAAGTGGAGCCCCCAAGAGGATGTAATCCTCATAGGGGCTTGGCTAAACACGAGCAAGGATGTTGTGGTAGGCAATGAGCAGAGAAGTGGGACTTTTTGGAAGAGGATTCAAGACTATTACAACTCCAATCCACAGCTGAGTGGGACAGCACCTAGAGAGGCAAGTCAATGCAAGCAAAGGTGGTCTCGGATCAACGACCAGGTATGCAAATTTGTTGGTGCATATTAAGCAGCTCTAAGGGAACAGAGGAGTGGGCAGAATGATAATGACGTGATGAAACATGCATTGGACATCTTCTACAATGATCAGCAGTTCAAGTTCACACTTGAACACGCTTGGAGGGAGCTCAGGCACGATAAGAAATGGTGTTCTGTGTATGTAGACAAAGATGGTGGAAAAGAGAAACGAAAACCAGAGGCAGTGGCAGAAGAAGAGGGCAGACCAATGGGAGTCAAGGCTGCTAAAGGGGCTAATAAGAAGAAGAAGACTGCTAAAGAACAAGAACTGGGAAAGCTTGCAGAGATGTTGGAAAGAAAAGAAAGAATCTCTAAGAATAACCTACTCCACAGTTTACTAAACAAGAAAGAGCCACTCACTGAGATGGAGTTAAACCTCAAGCTCAAACTGATGGCTGAGTTGATGTGAAAATGATGGTTTGTTTACCAAACTATAATTTGGTTTGATATTTGGTTGTCTTATTGATTTGATTTATGTTCTCCTTTTCATTTTTTCAGGTGAAGGACAGGAGCAGTTGAAGTACAATAGCATTCACTCACGAGTAGTCTCTTTTATGTTTTGGATTTATATGTCACGAGTGCTCTATCTTCTCTTTTGAATTTTTCTATCACGGGTGCTCTATCTTCTCTATATAATTCAGTTTGTATTAGGCTATTATCAATTCATTTGATCTTCTTTGTACTCATGTAAAATATTTCAACTCTTCTTTGTACCACTCGTTTAGTTCAAGAACTTGGTTTAAGGTATCACTATCTATTAATTTTAAGGTATCATGTAAAAGCACTTTGTTTAAGGTATCATTATCTGGTTTTTATTTTTTGTACTCACGTCTAATTAATATTACTTATTAATGTCCATTTGATGATTATATCGTTGTTGGACCGAAAACAATGGCAAATTTGGATTCCAAACCATTTTTGTCTATCAATCTTCCAACTTTATAATCTGCGTTTGTTCTCATAGCAAATATATTCGTAAAGTGCTAAACTCTATAGAGAATTTTAACAACAAAACATTACGTAGTACATGTAACAACAAAAGAATTACATATTTTACATGAACTTGTATAAAAAATAGTTATATGACTTGTTTAAAAAATAGTCAAGATATCAAGTTCATATTTAAAGATAGTTTATACATATATAATTGCAATAGATTGTAGTATATGATATTTATAATATGAATTATTCAATATTAGGAAAAATGTCCTCATCTTCAACATATGAACTAGACCGAAGATTGGATGAACCTTTAGAAGACGCTTTTGAAAATACGTACAACGGCATAGAAGAATCACGAGCAAAAAAGCAAATGAAACGTGCCTACATAGAACGAAAATGCGAAGAAGGCCACATCCGTTTATGGAATGACTACTTCAGTGAGGATTCGACATATCCGAGTCATTTATTCAAACGCCGTTTCCGCATGAACAAACCATTATTTATGCGTATTGTCGATGGCCTCTCGGAAAATGTTCGCTTCTTTCAACAAAGAAGAGATGCGGTCGGAAGGTTCGGCCTATCAGCACTACAAAAGTGTACAGCAGCTATTCGTATGCTTGGTTATGGTTTCCCGGTTGACGCGGTTGACGAATATCTCTGACTCGGTGAAACCACAGCACTTAGGTGTTTAGAAAATTTCACGTAAGGAGTAATACAGTTATTTGAAGATAAGTATCAACGAAAACCCACACAAGAGGACCTTCAAAGACTACTCGATATCGGAGAGATACGTGGGTTTCCCCGGGATGATAGGGAGCATTGATTGTATGCATTGGGAGTGGAAAAATTGTCCAACCGCTTGGAAATGACAGTACACCCATGGATCAAGAAAGCCAACAATTGTCTTAGAGGCTGTAGCATCACAAGATCTTTGGACATGGCACGCTTTTTTTGGTCCTCCAGGAACCTTAAACGATATTAACGTCCTTGATCGGTCACCTGTTTTCGATGACATCATACACGGTCGAGCTCCAAGGGTACAATACATGGTCAACGGACACACGTTATGATTTAGCGTACTACCTTACCGACGGTATATATCCAAAATGGCATACATTTATCCAATCTATCTCACTCCCTCAAGGTCCTAAAGCAGAGTTGTTTGCTAAAGTTCAAGAAGCAACCCGAAAAGATGTGGAAACGTTGCTTTTGGAGTA
>JAKUCM010005882.1:0-53957 GCA_023374145.1 Lepidium sativum
GTTGGCCAGATCAAGGTAACTACAAATCTCCAGTGATCCATCGAATCCTGAAAATACACAACAGTCCAAAGATTCTCGCGAGATTCGAAGAGTATCGTGAGTTTGTGAAGGCTAAAGCAGCTCGTAGCAATGGCGGAGGATCACGATGGGACGATGAACGGTGTGTTGCCGACGGGAACGAGCTTTTAAGGTTCTATTGCTCGACGTTCATGTGTAACTTAGGGCAAAATGGTAATCCAAGTCTCTGTGGTCATCAGTACTGTAGCATCTGCGGGATCATCGGATCGGGATTCTCGCCGAAGCTTGACGGAATAGCGACGGTGGCGACGGGATGGAGAGGACACGTGGCGCTTCCAGAGGATGTGGAGGAAGAGTTTGGGTTTATGAATGTGAAGCGGGCGATGTTGGTTTGTCGGGTCGTGGCTGGGCGGGTCGGGTGTGATTTGATTGATGATGACGTGGACAAGAGTGGTGGTGGATACGATTCTCTAGTATGGCAAACTGGGAACAAAAGTGGGGCCCTTTCCAGGATCGACGATGATGAGCTTTTGGTGTTTAATCCAAGGGCTGTGCTTCCTTGTTTTCTTATAGTCTATACTGTGTAAGCGGTTTGTAATCCTCTGTATTTCACTTTATTTACTTATTCTCAACGTTTTGGTTTTGATTCAGTGGTTTTAGAAGTAATTGTGAAGTGTGAACGTCCTATAGTTTATTATCTTTGTGAAAACTTTCAGTATGGTTTAGGTATGTTTCGAGAGGTTATGTGACTTTAAGATTCAAAGATATTTGTATGTTTTCCCAAACTAAACACTTAGTCTAATACTTTTCGTTCTGGTGAATTTCGTGGAATCGAATTGATGTTAATTAAAAATCATTATTAGCACAAGACCATATCATAGAGGGATGGGTTAACCACTAGATGGTCCTTGTTGAACAATTGATTAAAGGAAGAAAATGGTCGACAACTATGTTTAACTAAAGTAAACACTTTTTCTTTCTTTTTTGGGTCAAGCTTTTACTAAAGTACACATCTTAAAATTTTAAGATGGTATTTAGAACACTTCCATCAATGTATCTAATGGATACTCTTAAACTAAAAATAATAATAAAATTGTCAAACGGATTTAACGAGTAGAGCCGATGACGTGTCGATACCTCATAGGTTGAGGTGTTATTACAGAGAAAAATCGAAACAGGGTGTGTTGAGGTTCTTCTCATTTTTTCTTCCACGCTTCTCCGCTCACTATTCAACTTTCTCTCGTGAAATCAACTTTCTCTCTCGGTGTGTGTCGAAATCTCGACGCCGGAAGCACTGGTCTTTAAGATTTGGCTATAGAAGCCTTACCATCAAAAATTTAGTCTTTACACAAGACTCTTTGACTCCCTCTCCCGTTGTTTCGCTACTCCATCGTTTAGGGTATTGTGAGTTTCAAATGCGCTAAAATGTTGTTGGGCTAATATGTGAGTCTCCTTCAAAATCAAAGTTTTACTTACTGGGAAGATTGTTTTTGCTTTGCTTAAAAAATTCCCAAAAGATTCTTTTTCTTCTTCTTTTCCTTAAAAGATGGGTTATGTTTGCCCTGTACCTAGGTATATTCACCCAGATTTCTGCAAATCATATTGTGGTTTGTGTGATAATTTGTGGCTTTGGATACAGTAACTTCGTAAATCTAGTGCTAAGGACTTGAACTTTTGGTTTGGTGATTTTCATGTATGATTTCACCTACTTGTATTGCGATGTTATTCTCTCGTCAGATGTTTAGCTACACGAAATTCTCTAGAGTATCTACTTGTATGATTTTTGTGTGTCTCTTCTCTGTTTATAGCTTTATTATATTCATCCATATTGTTGCACACTTGCTTGTGATTGTGTGGTATTATTTTGTGGCTTTTAGATACATTACCTTCAGAGATCTGTGGCGAAAGTCTTGTTCTTTCATCTTATGTCATTTGCATTTATGGTTTTTGATTATGTTTTATATTTTTATGGACCATTGTTTTTCTTTTGGTTTGATAATTCGTAGAATTTGTTTGACGATCTTCTGATAAACAAAGACATGGAATGCAACAAGGAAGAAGCTGTAAGAGCAATGGATATTACTAAGAGGAAAGTTGCCAAGAATGATTAGAACGGAGTGAAAAGTTTGCTAGCAAGGCTCAAGTTTTGTATCCAAAACTTGACGATTTGAAACAACTGTTGATGTTGTTTTGAAGCAATTTTAAGTCTTGCGGGAATTGGCTTACGGGGGCATCGCCTCTATTAACATGTCTAGACTTATCATCTTCTGGAACATGTGCACTTGTTCTTTCTGTTTTTTCCTTCGCATGTGCTTCAACTACCGGTCTAGACTTATGGGTCGGATGATCTTCAGTATGCGGGCTATCTTTTATTTTTCTCTTTCCTTTTTCTACTCAGTAATGACACTACCTACCTCACTACCACTTCCATTATCATTGCTCTGGTTTTGTGTAGCTTTTGACGAGCCCTTGTGACTCAGAATTTGGATCATGAGGTGGACGTGTTGATGTTTACCTAGAACCAACATGATGAGCTGATCCTCCACCTACACTACTTTCCACTTCATAGAGCTCAAGCATTAATTGGTTGCTAACATCTCTTGTATACAAAAAGCAGTAGCTCTTAGCATCATGTCCAAAGTATGTTCTCATTGTAATGTATAGCATTCGATCCTTGTTTAATGGTTTAGATTTGGTATTGTAAATTTATAGAATATGAAACTGAAATGTAAATAATACGATCGTTCGAAAAAATTTGGTTGCTAAAATTTGTTGGCATTGTAAATTGAAATGTAAAAAAAAATTAAGAACACAAGTGAAGTTCTACCATTAAAACTCCAAAAAAACTAAATCTTATGATGGTTCTTAACATATTATTTATATTACAAAAAGATAATAAGAACTTCACTTGGGATTTTTATTGTTGGAGATGGTCTTAGTGCTTTAACTAAGGAACCTAATGTTGAAAGAAATGTGTTTATTAATTAAGTTAAAAGAGATATATCATAGTTTAATTAAGAATAGAACAAGTAAAACATATGAATTTATTTGATGTTTTTTCAGTTTACCTCAGATTTTCCATTTTCTATTCACGCTGGCCTTTTTGACGATTCAGATGCCGTTGAAAATTTCCAATCATTATTGGCGGTTTTGCGACAAAGATGGTTAGTTTGGTGGATGAGTCTTAAAGTTTCTTTGATTTTTTAAAATCTCTTTTCTAGTCATGAAACCTCCTTATGTATAGAATTATGTCTTTTGTTGAGTCACACAATTAGCTTGCTGTTTGGAACCACCTGATTGATGTTCAGCGAGCCGACTTTAAGCTTTGTCCTCTCCTACAGACCGGCTGCAAAAGAGTCACACGTAAGTTTATAAGTTAAGAACATCTTTATTGGTGATTCTCATTATTAAAATATTAATATTTTTTATATTTTAATTTTCAGAAACCTATGATTTACTTTTACAGTACCTCCATCTCTAAGAAAACCCACATAAATATTTTACTAATATAATAATAATAATATTTTATTGTTATAATTTTACTTAAAATAAATATTAAATATAATTTAAAATTATGCATAATGCAACTTAAGAGATAGTTAATTTCACTTTAAAATTTCTAAATAAATCAAAATTTCAAATTATTATATAAACTAACTAAAGTTTATTTGAGTTATCTTAAAAAATTATTCAATTAATCAAATAGAGACATGTGTCATATTTTTGTTATAAATATATAGATATATAGGTATAGTAATTACCTATCTGAAAATTTTATATTCTTCACCGCCTCTTACCTCTATATATATAAGTTTGTATATTGCTTTTGAAATAATTTAAACAAGTAAAAAAAAAGAATAATATATTTCAATCATTTGTCTTTCTCCCTCCACTCCTCTACGTCTCATCTCTCATTCTCTTTTAATTTATATACAAATATTATATAATAATATAATATATAATATACACATATATAGTTATTTTATAACACGTTATCAACATGAGAATTTTCCGTAACACGAAAGGTAAAATTTAATTTTTGTCAAATCTGTTTTCATACTTTGTTATAATAAGTAAATTCGGGCCCATACATATATACTATACATTTTAATTTATATATTGTTATAATGGCAAAAACAATATGGGTGATTTGCTCCTTTTACAAATATATTTTTGTTCGAGATAATAACAGTTGTTTTTCCGGAATTGATCGTTATGGAAGGCTATGCCTCCACGAGCATGATAATATGGTAGGATATGCCTCCTGAGATAAATGTCTTTAAATATCCAGAAGACATTTACAAATTGTTCCAGAAGAACAATAAATGATAAAATCTCAAAGACATTTACAAAGCGTTCCTGAAGATCAATATCCTTGTAGTCGCTTGTTTGTTTCATTTTTGGTATTTAGATTATATGTTATTTTATATTATGTTTTAATAATATTGTGTCGAACATTTAATACAATTTTATTAATTATTATGCAGTAATTATGTCAAATTTGGTTAAACATGAAATCACCGCTCTTGATATATCGTGAAACAATTATATGAGATGGGCAGTTGCAGCAAAAATGCATCTTAGAGGAAGAAAAATTCTCGATACCATCGATAAGTGAAAACAACTTCAGATGAGCAAAAGGCTAATGATATGATCTTTTTGGTCCACAATATCCATGATTGTTTAAAAGATGAATATATAACAAAAAAAATATCCTACAAATCTTTGGCAATCACTCAAAGATATGTTTGATCACCAGAAATATATGATCTTATCGAAAGATAAACATGAGTGGTTAAACCTCCGATTTTAGGATTATAAAAGTGTAAGTGAATATAATTCCGCTCTGTTCGGAAGCACTTCCAAGATAATGTTATGTGGAGAGAGAATAAGTGACTATGATATGATCGAAAAATCTCTTCAACCATTTCATTTTGGAAATGTAGTCCTACAACAACAATACCAGGCTAAGGGATACACAACGTATTCATAATTAATGCAAGTTCTCTTTGTAGCAGAACAAAATAATGAACTTGTAATGTTAAACCATAAATCTCGTCCTACTTAATCAACATCATTCCCAGAAGCGAATGTTACATCATCAAATTACAATAATTATGGACGTGGACACGGCCGTGGAAATAATCGTGTATGTGGACGAGGAGGATATGGACGTGGACAAGGAAGAAAGTGCTTTCCTAATGATTTCAACAATGAAATAAATAATAAAAGGTCAAAAGGAAAGGAAATTGGAAAGATGCAACATGAGGAAAGTTGATATAGGTGTGGCATGAAAGGGCAATGGTCGCATACTTGTCATACGCCGAAGTATTTTGCCAATCTACACCAAGAGTCACAAAAGAAAAAGGAAAAAAAAAAGGAAACCAACTTTGTTTATGGCAATGTTGGATATTTTTTGATAATAAAGTAGGACATTTTTTTGACCGTGATGTTGAGCCGCCTTTTGATGGTATAAATAATGATACATATCTCGATGTGGCTGATTTCACTGTTGATTTTAAAGATATCAATGAAAGCCAAAGAGACTAAAATCTTCTTGAAGAAGACATATGACATAATAGTTATGGTTGCATAATGTTGTTTTCTATCTTGTATTTGTAAAATAGTTTGTGTTGTAATACAAAGTTTGTTTTTATAATATCGCGTCTTTTCTGAATATTTTCATATAAGAAAATGTTGAAATGGAAAACAAGGATGGAGATATTTGTGTGGCAGATAGTGCTACAACGCACACAATTCTTAAAGATAAAAAAATATTTCTCTTCCCTTTAAACGAATAATTCTGGTGGAAGCGTGAATACTATATGTGGTAATGCAAAAATTATTATAGGCTCCAGAAGAGCTTGTTTTTCAATGCCAAGGGGAACAAACTTTGAGATAGAAAATGAATTATATTCTCCCAAATCATATAGAAATTTGTTGAGTTTCAAAGATATCCGCAGAAATGGATATCACTTAGAGACAATGCATAAAGATGGTATTGAATATCTTTGCATTACATCAATTAATACGGAAAAGAAATGTTTATTGTAAAAGCCGTCAGCTTTATCCTCAGAAATGTATTTCACAAAGATAAATATGGATGAATCATATGTTACAGTAACTCTGAAGTTTACGTGTACATTCAAAATCTGGCATGAACGTTTAGGGCACCCTGGTTCAGTCATGATGCGAAAGATTGTGGAAAATACAAATGACCATTCGTTGAAAAACCAGAAGATTTTTCAAGCAAAAGATTTTCTTTGTAATGCTTTTTCCTTTGAAAAACTAATAACTCGGCCATCACCAACCAAAGTTGGGAATGAATCTCCGGTTTTTTAGAAAGAATACATGGTGATATATGTGGACATATCCTTCCACAATGCGGGCCATTTAGATATTTTATGGTATTAATTGACGCATATAGTAGATGGTCACATGTGTGTCTATTGAGCACTAATTCAAAATTGACCGAGTGCATATCACAAATACTCTCCATTAGAATTAACATCTAGCCGCAAACCAGATATATCACATCTCCATATTTTTTGATGTGCGGTTTATGTCCCTATAGCACCGCTACAAAGGAAAAAAAATGGGACCACAAAGAAGATTAGTGATATATATTGGGTATACATCACCAAGTATAAGATGGTATCTGGAACAAAAAACTGGTGATATGTTTACAACAAGTTTTTCCGATTATCATTTTAATGAAGATGAATTTCGAGTGTTAGGGGGAAGAGAAAAAAAAGCCCCAAAAGAAATGACATGGTACACAGCGTCGTTGTGGTACCTTGATCCTCCTACGAGACAACGTCAACTGGAAGTTCAGAAAATTGTGCATTAACAAAACATGGTAAAACATATACCAGATGCGTTCCATCAAGAGTAATGGTTCCGGAATAACAAAATGATGGAAACATAGCAAATGAGCCTAAGGTTCAGTTGAAAAGGGAGAAACCAATGAGATCAAGAGATAAATATCCCCGAAAGAAAAAGAATTTGGGAGACATACATAATAATGGTCCAAAAGAACCAAATCATACAGAGAGAAGTCTTGAAGACGAAGATAAAGAAACCCATCAACTATACCTAAAAAAAATATTTGGGTTAGAAATGGAATAAAAGATGATTATGGACCCATTCTCTGTATCAAAAGAATTTAATAATGAAAACGATGATCCAGATCCAAAGTCCATATTAGAATGCCTGAAAAGATCTAATTGGGAGAAATGGAAAATGGTCATGACAACTGAATTGAACTCGCTTCATAAGAGAAAAGTTTTTGGATATATTTTCATAATGCATGAACATGTAAAACATGTTGGTTATAAATGGGTATTTGTTCGAAAAAGAAATGAGAAAAATGAGGTAACTAGGTATAAAGCCCGACTTGTTGCCCAAGGTTTTTCTCAAAGACTGGAAATTGATTATGAAGAAACACATTCTCCGGTAATGGATGCAATTACTTTCAGGTTTTTGATGAGCCTAGCGGCATCTAAAAATCTAGAAATGCATCTAATGGACATTGTGACATCATATCTATATGGATCACTTGAGAATGATATATATATATATATATATATATATATATATATGTGAAAATCACAGAAGAAAAAAATGCCTGAAACATTGAGCTCAAAATCTAAGGAAATATATTCAGTCAAATTACAACGATCACTTTACATATCAAAAACGACATGGACGCATGTGGTATAATCGCTTAAGTGAATATTTGTTGAGTAAAGGGTATACCAACAATATAATATACCCTTGCGAATTTATCAAGAAATCTATATATGGGTTTGTGATCATTGTTGTATATGTTGATGACTTGAACATAATTAGGACTCAAAAGGAAATCGATGAGACAAGAACTCATTTGAAGAAAGAGTTTGAAATGAAAGATCTTGGACAGATAAAAGTTTGTCTTGGAATCCAGATCGAGCATCTTCAGAATGGAATTTTCGTACATCAATCAAATTATACAAAAAGGATCTTAAAACGGTTTTATATGAACAAAGCGACTCCTTTGAGTACTTGAATGGTCAATAGATCATTGAATATCAATAAAGATCTATTCCGACCTTGTGAAGATAACAAAGAGATATTAGGTCCTCAAGTACCTTATATGAGCGCTATTGGTGGGCTCATGTATCTTACAAATTGCACTATACCAAATATAGCATTTGCTACAAATCTGCTTGCTAGATATAGTTCATCACCCATGCAGACATTGGAATGGAATAAAACATAGATTTCGTTATCTCCAAGGAACAACTGACTTGATATTATTTTATAATAAAAATTCAAGTGTCGATCTAGTGGTTTTGCAGATGCAGACTATTTATCAGACCCACATAAGGCCCGATCACAAACCGGATGTGTTTTAACAATAGGAAGCACTGCAATTTCTTAGCGTTTCCAAAAGTAGAATTTGGGTTCTGCCTCCTCAAATCATGCAGAAACAATTGAACTACACGAAGCATGTAGAGAATGTGTGGGGCTCAGATCCATGACTCAATACATACAAGAAGCAAGCGGAATGATCATAAATAAAGGGCCAACAAAATTGTTTGAAGATAATGTTGCTTGTGTCGCTCAAATAAAAAAAGGTTATATTCAGAACGATCGAACGAATCATATTCCCCCCCCCCCCCCCACGATTTTCTATTACACACGAGAACTTGAGAAAAATGAAAAAGTGGATATTCAGTATATACGATCAGCAGACAATGCAGCATATATGTTCACGAAAGTGCTTCCCACTACAACATTCAGTAAACATGTTCACAGTATTGGAATGCGTCATTTACAAAACTTATGATTTTAATCTTTTCAGGGGGAGATTATATCACTGTACTCTTTTTCTCTCGTCATGATTTTTATCCTACTGAGTTTTTCCATGACAAGGTTTTTAATGAGGCAGTGCGTAATATAGAATTAACGATAGGTAATTAAAGGAGAGTGTTATAAATATATAGGTATATAGGTATAATAATTACCTATCTGAATATATTTATACTCCACCGTCTCTTACCTCTATATATATATATATAAGTTTGTATGTTGCTTTTGAAGTAATTTGAAGAAGTGAAAAGAAAGAAAAATAATATACTTCAATCATTTGTCTTTCTCTCTCCACTTCTCTACGTGCTCATTTCTCATTCTCTTTTAATTTAGATACAAATATATTATATATACATATATAGTTATTTTATAAAAATTTTAAAGTTTTTCAACAAGAGGTTATAGTTTTATTTTATTTGAAAAACACTGAATTTTTTCAATTATATTAATATTTGATTATTTTTGCATTATTTTTTTGTTATTTTGTGAATGAAAAATTCATAAAAAGATCCAGCTCTAAAGTCACAACCCTCATATTTAATTTTAATATTTTCTCTTTCATTTCCTATACTTTATCTTTTAGTTAGGAGCACGCTGTATGGTTGACACCCACATGGATATTTTAAAATTATAATATTAATATTCTTTTTTTCTAAATTCATAAGAGTATTTGTTATTTTGGACTTTCATAAGTATGACTATCTGTATTGGTAGTCTCTTAATAAATCTTTCAACATAAAAATTCTAATATAAAATAGGAAGAATGAAAACCCTTCAAATTTCTCTCCCATGAAACACACGTCCATTAATGAATAACTTAAGTTATGTTATAATAATTTCAATTTCTTGTAAATTAAAAATTAATTAAATTATTTATTTATATATTTTTTTTCTTATAAATTAACAAAATCCATTATGTTTATGTTTAAATTATATTTAGTTATTAAAAATAAAACAATAGAATAATGTTCAATTATATTAAAAATGGGATTTTTAAAACTAAATATATATTGTAAAAACATATATATAACTATTTCCCTATATAAATGTCATCTTTAATATAATTTTTTTTTCATTTTTTCTTTGTTCTTTTCTCTCTTTGTTCCTTTTTCTCTTTCTCTTTCTTTATTCAACTTAATTAGATTATGGATTCAAACAATCTATTTTATTTCTCTATAAATTTTATGGATCTTTCTTAATATCCAACAAGAAGGAAAAACTACAATTCTTTTTCTTTTTGATTCAACCTAAATCAAATGAGTCAGAAATTCCATAATATAGTATTCAATATAGTAATATGGGTGAGAAAAGTGATGATCTAAACCAAAATCAAAACACACCCGGTTGTAGAGAAACAAAATGCAAATGGAATCCAACCGAAGATACCATCCTTTTATGTGCATAGGTTAAATACTAGTAAAGATCAATTTATGAGTAATGATAGAAAAACATCTGTTTTTTTTTGTGAAAAAGAATCGCTATGTATTACTCAAAGTGAGAATAGAATAATTATAACCAAAGGTGGCTAAAACTAAATGCTATTGTTTGAAAGTTTGTTGGATGTTATGATCATTCTTTGAATTAAAGAACTAGTGGTCAATATGAAGATGATGTTGTCAAAATTGTGTATTAAATCTATCATAGAACGATTACAACAGTAGTTTCACACTTGAATATGCTTGGAGGGAGCTCCAACATGATAAAAAATAGTGTACTTCTCAGAACTCTAAGGGTGGTGGAAGCTCATAGAGAACAAGTTTTAATGAAGGTAGCTTATACTCATCAAGCTCTAATTCGGAGAATCTTATAGATTTAGATGTAGATGACCGAACTACTCTTCATCCCCTCGGTGTGAAGTCATCAAGACACAAAGAAAAATAAGTTTCTACAAAGATATAAAATAAAGAAAATAAAACAAATTGTACATCAATTCTCGGATATCTTTCGGAGTTAAAAAAGAAAGATTCATGTGTCACAAATATGTCAATTTTTAAAAAAAAATTGAATGAATGTGAATGAAAGGTATATGTTGTAACTAAAGCGTGTGATGAAGATTAGATTTATATACATTTATAACTTTGGATGTATCTTTTTGTTTAATGATACTGAGTACTCTACAACGTTGGTAGTTTAACATTTATATACATAAGAGCATCCACATCAAAGAGATGCTCATGGTAAAGTTCTTAGAATATAAATATTATTATTTTTTATTTAAATTTTATTTTTTATATAAATTTTAAATTAAAAAAATTTTAGTATCCAATAGAAATTTGACATTTCGCAAGAACCCCTCTCTCTTAACTCTTATTTAAGAATTCCTCTCTCTTAAATTTCTTAAGTATAATATTATTTTATTTAAGAACCCCTCAAAAAATCTTCAGTGTGGATGCTCTAAGGAATTCAACTTTGTCTCAAAAAAAGCATTGTAAACTCTACAACCTAATTTAATTTAGTAGTTTTTAGTTTGTAATTAAACTTTACCTTTTAAAAATAGAAACTATAACATATACATACAAGTTTTCAAAAAAATTAAAAATCTGATACAAATTCTCGAAAATTAGATTTAGTGTAAATTTCTAAAAAATATCCAATGTGCCTCTATAACCAATGTAATAATTGTTGAAGTTTTTGTTTATTTGTATACATATATGTGTATACTTATAACATATTTATCACATATGTTAAACAATAATATAGATATGTTGGATATTCATGTTTCTTCTATGCACCGTAAAACATATATTGTTATTAGGTAAAGTTATCCGTGTACATAAATCTATGTACCTTGAACATATTTATTAGACTGATATTGTGCAGTTTATACATGATAACATAATTTTTGTATTACAATTTGGCACATATTTAATATGTTGGCTGTTTATGTTATTTTTCTTTGTACCGCAGAACATATATTGTTACTGAGTAAAGAATATTGTTATTTGTTCAACATATATCTTACGAGATTTCAAATATATTACTTATCTAACTCATTTGATACATGAGTAATATAATTTATATCTTATCAATGTACAGAAAATAATATCGGTTTAACTCGCTCAATGTCGGTTAATAGGAACAAATGGTCAAGTTTGAAAAAAAAATGTCAAAAACTTAATTTTCTGAATATTTGTATCAAACTCTTAGTTTTTTCAAAATTTTTGTATATCAATTTAATTTACAATAAAAAAAGCGTTGTAAACTCTATGACCTAATATACATAAGGAAGTCAACATTTAAGTTTGTAGTTTGTTATAAGCAAAATTAAAAACACTGTAAACCATACAACCTAAGTTTTTAAAAATTCAATATACACAAAGAATATCAAATCCAATTATATTTTAAAGTAGTGAACATATACTATTGGCTTATTCATATATATGAACATACATAGACTTGTCTCATGCAAGTGCCTATATATTTTCAAGAAAAATATACCTTTATATGATGAATATTATAAAGTGATTACAATGTCATTATATTGACATGGACATATACCGTATCAGGATAGGGGTATTTCTATGAACATGGGCATTGGCTTTTTAGTTAAATGTCTTTCTATCTGAATATGGACATGAACCAATTTGTCTTTTTCATTTTTCGGACAAATATATTTCATTTTTCATGTACAAGTACAATATAATTACAATGCCAATATATTGATAATAAAGTCATATAAGAAACTAAACCATCTCATTTGTAACTTATATAGACATATTGACCAAAATTATTTAGTTTGAGGAATTGGTAAGAGAAATTTTGTTTTCAGTTGGCAATTGTCAAAGTATCTTAAAACAAGAAAGTTACGTTTCCATTCCAACAACGGCTTGGTTTGCATTTATGTCCGTTTGAATATATGAAATATGAGATTTGTCCCAATATTTTAGTATAAGAATATAACACTAATGAAATTAATATATATCACTTGCCCAAATTGTTCTATATTTTATTATTAAAATATAATACTTTCGAAATTTATAGATTAGGATTGAAATGTTTACAATTTCAGATTGTAAAATTAATCTGAAATTTTTATTAAGAAAAATATATTTAAGATATAATAATCATGATTAGTAAGAAATCAAAAATAAAAATAGTTGCTTTTTTAAAAAGAATGCATGCATTGAAAAGGCCAATTTCACATATATTATCATGATGTGTTGTTTTACTCTAATGAGACTTAGGGATTTTGGTGAAGTATGAGAGCATCAGGTTGATTGGACATGTTAGGTGAGTAAAAATGTTACCTACAAAAGTCATGTGCCATGTACGATTCAAACATAATTAAAATAAAAATGATTTTAATCAGCAACTGTCGATTTAGGATAAGTAGATATAACTAAATAAACGTCGAAGAAGACTGAAATACATGTATGTTCATGTCTCTAGCAGATATAATATTCAAGACGTGGACATATAAATACTTGTTGTGTCCATCTAAGAAAAAATTAGATAGAGACAAATACAATTGCGGAAAATATCCAAGATAAAGACATAATATAACAAAAAATAGTTCATGGAGAAAATATCTCATTTCTTTACACACATCCATTTGTTCATATTAGGACATTGTTAAAGTATGTGACAATTATAATATGATTACAAAGTTATTAAATGGATATGGACATAGACATCAAGTAATTTATTACATGGATATGGACATAAATCATATTTTTGTAACTTATTTGAACATATATAATATTACTATATATTTGTGTATGGCCATAGAGCTTTTGCTCAAATGCATATATATTCAAAGTATTAACATGGACCAAGTTGTTTATTTGACATATCCATTTGTTCCTCTTATTAGAATTTTGTTAAAGTACATATGGGCCATTGTAATGTGATTACAAAGTCATTAAATGGACATGGATGGTCGTTAAATAGACATGACATATACATATAGAAATTCATTACATAAAAATAAACATGGACATAAACTATGTAGTTTTACCTTATTACGACATATATAATAATATTATATATCTGGATATAAACATAGAACTTTTGTTCAAAGAAATGTATATTCAAAGCATTGACATGGTCCAAATTGTCTTTATCTGTCCATATTCATATAAAGATTGGGAAATCGGCCAAACAAAGCACGAATATTGCAAGAATTGCCAAACAAAACATAATCTTTATCACTGACCAAAAAAAGCATTAACTATATTTGACTAAGCATTTGTTTAACTAAACTTACGTTGACTTTCCAAATTAATCACACTATTACTTAGATTAACGGATATTTAGACGGCTGTTAGTAAACATCGTTAACATATACGACGTCGTTTTGATTTGCATTGTTTAGTTAAGAAGAATCTTCAAAACGACATCGTATTGGAATGTTAAGTTCCAAAAAATGGTTTATGTGGCTTTCGAATTCGGGACCTGTCTTTTCGCAATAAGGGTTTTACCACTGAGCTAGTGGCATATTTGGGTGTTTACTGAAAACACTAATTTATAAAGACAACAATCGCGATCAAAACAATTAAGTGAAGACGAGAGATGTCTAAACATTGATTCGTTAGTTCGTGATATACCGGATTGTTTGTGATGTGAAGAGCAGCAATATTTTCATAATACAAGACTGAAGCATCAACAACATCAATCCAGAGATCAACAAGAAGATAATGCAACCAAATGAGTTCTTTGGCAGCTATAGACATCGAACGATATTCTGCTTATGCAGAAGACATGGAAACAACATTCTGTTTCTTAGATTTCCAAGAAATTAACGAGCTGCCAACAAACATGCAATAACCAGATGTGGATTGTCGAGAATCAAGACAAGAAGCCCAATCTGAGACAACAAAGCCGGTTAAATTGAAGTCTGAAGTGGCAGAGTAGAATAGGCACTGACCAATAGTGCCTTGCAAGTAATGAATGATCTTGTAAACGGCTTGAAGATGGGGAGTGCGAGGAGATGATGTATACTGACACAACTTCTGAACAACATAAGTAATTTCAGGTATGGTGAATGTTAAATACATCAACTTACCGAATAAGCGACGATACAGCTCTGCATCTTCCAAGAGTTCTCCAACATCCTTTGAGAGCTTGAGATTCGGCTCCATGGGAACAGAACTAGACTTGCATCCAATCATATCAGTTTCAATTAACAGCTCAAGAACATATTTGCGTTGACAAAGTGAAATGCCATCAGCAGTGCGAGTAACTTCGAGACCAAGAAAGTATCGTAGTGTACCCAGATCACAGAGTTTGAAAGAGCATTGTAGAGTAGCTTTGAGAAGAGTTTTGGTTGTATCACAACTACTAGCAATGATGATGTCGTCCACATAAACCAAAACTGCAAGGTATATGTCACCAGAATGTCTTACAAATAATGTGTGATATCCTGAAGAGTTTTTAAATCCCAACTGTATCAATGAGTCTGAAAATTTGAGAAACCACTGTCGAGAAGCTTGCTTCAAACCACACAGGGACTTATTCAATTTACATACATCATTTGGTGGAAAAGATTCCCCCTGGTTTTAAGAGTATCCAAGAGGTAAAGTCATGTAGATTTCTTCTTCCAAATCCCCATTTAAAATTGCATTCGATATATCAAGTTGTGAGAGAGACCAACCCTTAGCTGCTGCAACTGCAATTAGTATTTTAACAGTAGATAACTTTGCCACAAGAGAAAATGTTTCCACATAATCAAGACCTTCCTTTTGGGTGTAACCCTTAGCAACCAAGCGAGTCTTGTATCGCTCTAAAGTGCCATCAACATGCAGTTTCACTCTATAAACCCATTTGCAGCCAACAATCCTCTCTACCAACGGTAAAGATCATACAATCCATGTGTTGTTAGCCTTGAAAGCAGTGATATCAACTTGCATTGCATCACACCACTCTTTAATGTCTTTTGCAGTTCTATAAGATTGAGGTTCATGAACTGAATTAACTGCATTTATTAAGATCATGTAGGGTGATGTCAAAGCAGAATAAGAGAAAACTGCAGAAACAGGATGAGCTGTTGAAGAAGTGACATTAGAGCAGTGACAATCACTAGTGTTATCTCTACCAATATATGGAAAGAATAATGATAAGGATTCAGAGATGTGAGAGGTCTCTTTAAAAGGAAACAAGTCTTCATGAAAGACAACATTCCATGAAATGAAAATGTTATGAGTCAGTAAATCAAGTAGCTTGTACCCTTTGCAGTGTGGTGGATAGCCAAGAAACACACAGGCTCGGGAGCGTTCTTGGAACTTATGGCGCCTTTTAGGAGATGTACTAGCATAACACATGCAGCCAAAACTCTTTAGATTCGTGTACTCAGGAGCTTTCTTCATCAGCATTTCATAAAGAGTTTTGTTACTTATGGCTGGTGAAGGTATACGATTGATGAGGACAACGACAGTATCCCAAAAAACTGAGAGGTACTTGTGACGCGGAATCCCGAAGTAATCGTCACTCCAAGTTGTTAGGATAGTCCTTGGTCTTCAAAGAATTTGAGTAACCCCCACCTTAGGTATATCAAACCTAAGATTGTTGTTGTTTCAACTCGCCTTCAATTAAGCAAGGTGGTGGAACCACGAAATGTTGACTCGAGTAACCCCCACCTTTAGTATATTAAACCAAAGATTGTTGCTATTTCGACTCGCCCTTTCACGCCAATTGCTAGAATAGCCACAAAAGTGTGATGGAAATCACTTGATAAACCAGTTTGATCCCTTGGATATGACACACCAAGAAAGATCGAAAAGTTCACAAAGAACAAAAAGAGAATCACTCTCAAATTTATTGATAAAAAGTTGGATCCTCACAAATGAGAATTACATGAGTTTATAAAGAAGAGAAAGGACTCTCTAGATTCCTCTAAACTTATCGAATGTCTTAAATATAAAGAGTAAAGACTACTAAGTAAATGACAAGTAATTGCACAATTTACTATGACTTGAATGAGAAGGACTCTTGAACTTTTGGCTTCCAAAATATCTTTTAGTCTTCCAAATTCGTCACTATTCATGGGCTAAACTTTAAGACTTGATTTAGGACTTCTCTTGGACTTGTAGAAGGCTCAAAGTGGTTTGGACTTGGCAAGTATAAAGTCCAATGGATTCCTTATGTTGCTCTTTGTCCAAAAGTCCTTGAATAAATCCACAAATGCTCTCCTTGATTTGTTTAGCCCGTGATCTTGTAATTGGACCGACTGGAATCTCCAAAGCTTTCTCGTGATCTTCATTGCTTAGCTCCAAGTTCTCCTTAGCTTCCTTTCTGTTTTTCATGATCATATCAACTTGTGATTAGAACAACAGAGATCTAGCTACATTGAAGATGTGTTGATGCTTCCTTTCAACGACAGAGTTTTGTTCAAGTGTTTCTGGGGATGAATGATATCTAATAATCGCTTTATGCCTATAGAACGCATCAAATTTGAGCTCTGGTGCATTGTCATATCTCACACCTTTCACTTTGGCATTGAACTGTGTTTCAATCATTTGTATAAACTCTGGAAACATAGTAAGAACATCACTCTTGAATTGCAGAAGATAGACCCAAGTAACACGTGTGTCTCATCTACAATTGTGAGGAAGTATTTGTATCTTTCTTGTGTGCATTCAGAAAACGGTCCCCATGTGTCTATATGTAGTAAATCAAAAGGAGAATAGCACATATTTTGTCCAGAAGAATATGACAATTTATTTTGTTTAGCCTTCTCACAAGAAATCCTTTATTTTTCTGTTTAGAAATCCCAAGAGCATCATTATCAAGTCTAGCAAAAGAGGCATGTCCAAGTCTCTGATGTCATATACGAGAATCTATTTATAAAGTTCAATCTAAAGAAGTAGATTTTGTCTTCTCTGCAACTGTGTCTTCAATATCCAACACAGAGAGATTAACTAGTTTCCTATCGCTGCCAATCACCAATCCCTTGACTCGATATTGTATGCCACAACAATTAGGATCAAACACTATTCGTGAGTCAAGATCTATGGTTAATGAGCTGACATTGAGCAGATTCAAGCGAAATTCTGGTATATATAACACATTCCGCATAGTGATATATGAGTTAATGGCAACTGTTCCAACCCCAACAATACGTATAGTAAGACCATTTGGAAGATTCACATGGTGCAAAACTGAAGTGTCAAGATTTACAAAAGAGTCTTTAACATGTGAGACATGGTGTGTCACACCAGAGTCAAGAATCCAATAATTCACCTTGTCACACATTCTGAAATTGCTAAGACTTCAATGAAATAGAAGGTAAAAGGGGAAAAAGTTATATGATAAGCTCATGTGATGTCTGTAACAGGAGTATGTTATCCACTAGTTGGTTGTGACTGAATTTGGGAGCTAAAATAAGCTATGAAATTTTGTATCTGATCTTTATTCGAAGTCCCATTCAGATTTCCAAGACCATATGAACTCTGTTCTGTTCTGGTGATTTGAGCAGCCAAGATAGAAGAAGTGTTCTGTGAAGATTTATCTGTGCTTTGTTTCCCTTTTCTCCAACCTACATGGTAACCATTGAGTTTGTAGCATTTGTCTACTACATGTCCAGTATAACTGCACTGAGAACATATAAGTTTCTTCTTCTGAACAGCTCCCAAAACTTGTTTTTGCTCCATATCTTAAACAACATTCACTAAACCAGAGGATCTTGCACTGTCAATCTGATAAGCTAAGGGAGAAATTACGTTGAAGTTTCGTTGGCTATCATTTTGGTCTAACATGTTATAGATTTCTGCAAGGTTTGGAAGGGGATTCTTTATAATGATTTGGCCTCTGATAATCAAATACTTCTCATTTAGGCCAGCTAAAAAGTTAATGATCTTATTTCTTTCCAATTTTCTCTTGACAGAAAGTTGTCCTTCACAATTAAAATCATGAGAACAGCCACATGGTTCACTAGTTTCAGCACTATCAAGACTATCCCATAGAGTTCTCAAACATGTGTAATAGCCTGACAAACTCATTGAACCCTGACGGAATTCTTGGATTTGCTGTATCAGTTGAAATGTTCTCGATATATTAGTCATATGAAAGCGATTATGAAGATCTTCCCAAATATGACTAGCCTCATCAAAGGTTAAGATGCTTCCATAGATCTCTTGTGTCACAATATTTAATAACCATGATTTGACCATAGAATTACATCTATACCATATTCGAGAGATATGATTACCTCTTCATGACGAGGAAATGAGCCATCAACGAAGGCGATTTTGTTCTTGGCGTCGAAAGCTATCTTAATAGTCGAACACCATTTGTTATAATTTGATCCATCGAGCTGCACAAAGACCATCGACATCCCTGGATGATCAACATTATGGAGAAATAATGGAGAATGAGAGCTATACGAATTTTGCTCGGAAAAAACAACAACTGGAGCTTCAGGGACAGAACTCGAGCTTTCAACACGCATAGATCGAGTAGATCAGTGAGTATTACGGCGACTCGAAGTTATCACCATCTATTCTGATCAACAGAAGAAGATGAGATAAAATTTGAAATTGCAACAGAAAATCAAAATCGAAAGAGATATCAATTAGAGCAGTTCGTAACTCTGCTCTAGCTTTGATACCATATTAGCTTTGCGGAAGAAAGAGATGAAGATTCAGAGATGAAGAAGAGAGAATCCGAGAGAACATGAAGAAGAAAAGTTTCATTGATTTTGTGTATAATCGTTTGTTTACAGTTATATGCACATGTAAAGAGATGTTGTTAGAACCGGAACAAACCGGATGAATGCTATGTACCAATAATCTTAACCAAGTCTACTAACCGAATTAAGAACACCAATATATTAACAACATCAAAAGTCAAAAGACAAGGAAACAAACTGAAAAAGAGAAACATATTGAACAAAACCCTGAAACCAAAAATATGAACATTAATTAAACGTAAAACTTGTAAAAAAACTAAAAAGGAGAACCGACCAACATCAGAAGAGTAACCGGAATTGCACACGTATTAGTAACCGGAAGAATACCAGAGCTTAACTGAGTGAATCAGCTATGTTATCTCCCACATCAATAACCCTTATACTCTCTCTAAAAAATCAACATTTGAGAAAAGAGAATAAATCGAGAAAATCATCGGAGAAGAGAAAAAATTCTCTCTAAAATAGAGAGAAAATTCATTGAGCATTTGACCATATAATTTTTATCTAAAATTTAAATAAATATGTATAATTGTTTAACCTAAATGATATTATTTTATTTTTACTCTTATATTCTAAATAAAATTAGTAACAAAGTATTACACAAAAATATAATTTCGAATTATGTATAATGGAATTTAATAGATAGCTAATTTATTTAATGATATATAAATAAATTAGATGATGCACCATGTTATATATGGGATATGTTTTTATGAAAAACTACTACGTATTTGTAATTATTTTTATTTATTTATAATTTATATATATAAAATGTGTTTTCCTTTTAATTAATTTATAGTTTTATTTATATATGAAAATTTATTAATTTATATATATATATATTTGATATAATAAAAATTAATAAATAATTATTGCTCGTGTTGTACACAAAATTTATGTTTCAATCTATTTTTATTAAGATTTTGATACATTAAAATTTTTATATATAAATTTTTTTGACTAGTAACATTCAAACTTTTACACCTATGTAGATCTTTATTCATTTATGTTTTTAACTTTGCGTTCATGTACAGTTTTAAATTCGTATTCGTATAGATTTTTAGATCCACAATCATTTAAATTTATAGACATGTATCATGCATTCATTTACATATTAAAAATTGTATTTAGAAATTATTATGATTTATATTTAATATAGATTAAAAATAATATATTTGAAATATATACACAAAAATATAATGCTAGTAACGTAAGAGTAACCAAACTTTAAAAACTTTGAGAAAGAGTATGAGTCACATTTGTTTTCTTTATGAATCTTAAGAGAGTTTATTGGAGAATAAATTTTAGTGGGGATTTCTAAATCCAATAGATTTTTAAAATTAAATAAAGTGAATTTAAAAATTAGATAGATTAAATTTCAATGCTTGAATTACACATGATTTGAATATTGATTTCAAAAATAATATTTGAATAACACATGATTTAAATGTACAATTTTAAAGCAAATGGCATCTACCCTAGTGGCAGACGGTAAGTTCACTTAAGGCAGCGCATTTGCATAACCCGAGATCGAGTCCCCATACCTACATTATGTAGGAATTTGGCTATTAGAGCGGCCAGTTGTAATCCAATATAATTTGCCGTTGACAAAAAAAAATGTACAATTTTAAATAATTGATTGAATAATACATGGATTTGTAAATTTTTAATTAAAATATATTAAAACCTACTCTGCAATAAACTCTCCGAATTAATTACGGGATAAATCCTCTGTTTAGAAAGAATGATAAAATATAATCTATTAGGATAATATGTAAAATTTTAAGATGGAATTGGGTAGAGATATTTTGTATGATAAACTAAATATAATAAATTAATTATGATAACCTTATACTACATGCGGAAGTTGTTGGTTAATGATATGATTTCTGTAGGTGTATGTCAAGTATAAAATAATTAATTAATCCAATAAGTAATATTTAAATACAAAAAGTCATTTATCTGAATTATATGAATATTATGGTGTTATATCATATGTCTAGAATGATGTTATATCATATATCCAAAATATGTAAATATTCGTATATAGGTCATAAGAATATTACGGTGGCATCATCATATAATATGATAACGGAAAAGTTTGTAGATTATTAACTGAATTCTTTTACATAATAAGATGTTAGAGATGTATATGACACGAAATACGACAATATATATTTATACTAATTATTATTATAGGAATATAAAACTTAAAAAATAACTAATGATATCTTTTATAATTATCAATTATATTATTATCTAATTAACTAATTAATTAAAATATATTAAATGGTACTCAAAAAATAGTAATTAATATTTCTTACTAACCAATTTGTTACAATATTTCTTATATCAAAATAGACTAATATGCAAATGGCTCTTACTTTAGTGGTCGGCGGTAAGTCTATTTAAGGTAACTCATTTGCATAAGCAGGGATTGAGTTCCTCCGCCTACATTATGTAGAAATTTGGCTACTGAATCGGCCAGTTGTGACCCAATTAATCTGCCCTTAACAAAAAAAACTAATATAACATAATATTTAATATTTAAGTTAATGTTATAATTTTATTATAAAGGATACTATTTGTTTTGGAATATTGAAATAAAAAAAGTAACTAATGATATCTTATCGATTATATATGTTTATCTAACTAATTATTATTGTTTATATATTATTATCTAACTAGTAATTATCGATTATATTGTTATCTAACTAACTAATTATTAAAATAACAAAAAATACTATGTGATTATAATTTTATTTTATTACAAAATTTTTTTATTAAAATATTTGTTACATTAATTCCTACATCAAAATAGAGTAATATAACATGTGTTTAAGTTAATGTTACACTTTTATTATATAAAAAATAATTTTATATTATAATAATATCTTCTTAGTAAAAAACTTGTTATAATAATTCATAGGCCAAAATAAATTAAAACAACACATTGAGTATTTCTACACTTTCCACATTGGCAAAAGATATTTCCATCATTTCTCACAAATGGGATATTAGTCTCATGGTAGATGAATGCTCGCAAATCATTTCAAAACTCTTTATTCATTAATATGGTCTATGTATCTTTTCGATTATACATTAATTTTTGTAATACGAATACTTCATGTTTTGATGTCATTTATTTTTAATTTCTACGCTCAAAATCCATATCTCAAAAAAAAATTTCCTCTATTTTCGTGTGTTATAAGTGATTATGTTTTTGTAGTACTCACATTCCACTTTGGCCTATTTATAGGTCTAAGAAAAATTTTGCGAGGAAATTGTTATGCTACTTTGGTGCATTAATAATCCTTATGCCATTTTTAGTTGCAAAGAGATTAGGTTTCAACGATTATAAATCATGCTAAATATCTTTGGTTTTAGCAGATAGGTCGGTGAGAATTTCTCACGATATTTTAGAAGACTTTCCTGTGAATGTAGGAGAAGTTGTGATACCAACTAACTTTGTGTTTTTGGAAATGGACGAAGAGCCTAAGGATCTGCTGCTCTTTGGAAGGCCCTTCTTAACTACTATTGGTGCAGTCATGGATGCTCAGCAAGGTGAAATTGAGTTTAACTTGAGGGAAGACTTGATGATGAAATTAAACATCAATAATGTGATGAAGAAGCCAACTATTGAAGGTCATACATTCTCGATTTAGGAAATGCATGCTCTAGCTGATGAGTTATTGACGAGTTGGCAGTTGAAGATAAATTGCAAGTCGCTTTGACTAAGCCAGCCGTTGATGGGTACTTGAGTATGGAAGTCGAGTGTTATGAGAAATTTCTAAATGCTTACATGATGGTTAAAAGTTCAGTTGTGATTGAAACGAGTTATGAGGTTAAAGCAGAGAGCCGAGATTTGACAATATATGTGCTACACTCGACCATAAGACTTGAGTTGCAAGTACTCGAGTGCACCACTCCTATAGTCAACGACGACTAGTCTGAGCTCAAGACACCCAAAGTGGAAATGAAACTACTTTCTGCAGGGATAAAGTACGCTTTTCTGGGTCCTAATTTCACTCATCATGTGATTTTGAGGGATACTTTGAATGATGATGAGTTGAACATGCTATTGACTAAATTAAAAAGGTTTAGAAAGGCTATAGAATATTCTCTAGCTGACATTAGAGGCATATTACCTAGCTTTTGCACTTACAGGATTCGTCTCAAAAATGAATCACATTTAAACATTGAGCCTTACACGAAATTAAATCATAATCTTAAGAAAATGTTGAAAAAAAATTCTTAAGTTGTTAGATGTTGATGTAATTAATTCGATTTCTGATAGCAAGTGAGTTTCTCCTATATATTGTGTCCCTAAAAGAAATATAGTAGTTAGAAATGAAAAAGATAAGTTGATTTTCACTAAAACTATAAATGTTATAGAATGTATATTGATTATAGAAAATTGAATTAATCTAAAAAAAATTATTTCTCATTTTCTCCATAAATGTGCTAGTAATGTTGACTATTATATTTTATTATAGGTGTTAGTATCAAAGATTATAATATTATTATAGTTGGTAGTGTTTATTAGTTGTTTATTAGTATAATTTTATGAGTTGTTAGCGTTGACTACTTCATATCATATTTTTGCAAGGATATAGCTAAATTATCTACGTAAACAATCAAAACATGATATCTCTACATATATGTCTCATAAACACTGCTTACCTTTCTGACTAATATTTTGAATGTGTACTGTATGTATGTGCACGTAAACAATATTTTAATACATGACCATAATATTTCGTATATAAGTATGCATGGATAAACACTTCCACATAAATATTGTTGTACAAAGAAGATATTAAAGAATTGATATTGATTTTTTTAAAGATAGTTTTTGGATTCAAAATTAATAAATTTATTTAAAATTGAAGATAATAAATGTTATACTACAACATTTTTATGATGACAGTGTTGGTGGAACTAGACTTAAAGAGGTCTTGAATTATCTTAAAATATTTAAAGGTGTGAACAAAAGCTTTGGATGAATTGAGAATCTAGTCAATACTAAATTTTTGTGTTATCATCAATCCCAAATTGAAAAGTTTCTAATGACTTGAGAATTCAACCAATATTAGAATATGAAGTATTTAAGTCTATTCTTATTAACTAATATATATAATGATCAAAATGATTTATTCTGCTCATACTACACTAAATATAAATATATATATATATATATATATATATATATATTATATATATATATATTTGTGCAACTAAACAAATAATGAGATATGTCCAATTTGGGAATCTTTCACCAATGTTTCCTAATTTTTCAAATAAAAGACTCATAAAAGAGTATCTTCAAGATTTTAGTGATTGTTTATAATGTATATTATTTTATTAGTATATATTGATAGCACTATGATACTCCCATTGGGCCAGATTATACGGGCTGAAGATGGCTGCTGAGGCTTTCTTGATTTATTAATAGACCGAACCCAAATCTAAATGGGCCATGGAGAGGCAAAACCAATCTCCAACAATCCAGAGGTTAAAACATCTGGGTGGGTCTGAAGTAGTGTGAGAGAGTCAATACCAAGTCTCTTTTATTCCATCGTAAAAGCCAATACACAATGGTTTCACACGAGCATGTACCTTGCTGACTTACTGACTCCCTAATCTGAGAACATACTCCTTTTACGTTGAAAACGAATTTCTAGTGGAATAAGCGACGGCCCAAAAAGCCTCGCAGCTACAGAAAAAAGGGCTTCTACTGTTTTGCTCTTTATTTTTGGTCAGTATTTATGTGCAAACCAATTAAAGAAATATACTAAATATAAAAAAGATTAACAAACGTGGTTCAATGACATAGTCACAACACAGCCGAAGAGACATAAACCCAAGATCTCACATGCTCTATCTCAACTAATCACGTGCTCAACTACCACCAATTAACATCCCCAACATATTCTCTTCCCTTTTCTCTAGATTGATCGTAACCAGATAGACCCTTTTACCCACTTTTACTTAGTAACATCCATTACAAACACTCATATACATAAACACATACAAAAGTATGTATAATATACTAATTAGCTCTATATATAGAGACCACTTGTTGATACCATCTGCTCTCAGACATGTCCGGTTCTGAAATTTTGGAGATCCTAAACATAGTAGGAAAAATGGGTTTATTTTATGGTCTTAGAAGCATAAAAAGAAAAAAAAACATTCATTTTATATAAGGAATTTTTTTTGGAAGTCCAAGGCTTGTGTTTCATTGGCCTATGTTCAGAGCCGGCCCTGCTCTTAGATGGTGTCTTCCTGAGACTTATCGAGAGGGAAACACGTTTCATCACCGCCAGTGTTCCACAAGAAATTGGCGTAATTAGCTGCGTAGTAAGAGTTGGTGGGATCAGCGTCGATTGCTTCTAAGAAAGTTTCCTCAGCCGCCCAAAGGTCGTCCTTTGCTCTCCATAAGAATGTCGCATATTTGCTCAACGCTTCTGCGTCTTTTGGTTCCACTTCAACTGCTCTCTTGAAGTACTCTTCCGCTCTGTTACACAATTACCATTACAGACATAAGTAAAGATATGTGTAACGTATTAAACATGAAATAAATGAACCCAAAAGCGTTTGCGTGTGAAACTTAAAAACATTCACATGATGATATTTTTGGGCACAAGTCAATGTGATAGACTAGTCTAAAATAGTGACCTTTTCAGCCAATATTAGTCATTTTTATTCATTTATATCTAGTATTTACAAATGATGATTAAAATCTGTGATGCTTATGTCTTTGTTTAAGACAAAAGAACACACCATTCTAGCAAATACTAACTACCATCTTTATAACTACATGTTAGTTATACGGACCACAACATTTCTAGTGATACAATAAAAGGAAATGACAAAACCATGGGTTTTAGAAATTGGGTGAGAGATAGACATATCGTGAGGCAGTGACATTTGTCGTTAGGTTCTTTTTGGTGGGGGCTCTTTGAAGCACCACCGTAAACTTTAACTTCACTAAAAACCTCAAAGACTTGAATTTTATTGGCTAGAAGTAATTCCTATCGACTGACTGCTACATTATAATTTCCTTTATTTGTCCCCCTTAGATATTTTATGTAATGTCTTTATACTCAAAGAGGAAAATAAATGGTTCAAGTTCATTGGTCGGTTATATTCTAATGATGCGACTATTAGAATATTATAACAATTTGGTATCGTGAAAAATAATGTATGATTTGGCCCACTAGTGAATAGAAATCATCGAGGACTGCGCCTATTTTTGACTCTTTGCACACAACTTGCAGCCTCAGAATTCACAACCCAAAGAATCTAAAACGAAGATTCGATCCTAACTCTGAAAACCATACCTACTTATGTTTAAGAAGCAAAAATCTTGGACAATAAATATATGGTTAAAATGTGAGTAACAAGTTAAAGTACCTGTCGTGGTCATTGGAGACGAGGTAGAGGAACTGAGCATAGTTGGCCAGTAAGAGAGGATTATTAGGCTCTTGAGACAATCCAGTTTGGTACATAAGTTCTGTTTTGAAGTAATCCGTGTCTTCTTCCATTGTTTCTACTCGACCCTCCACATGTGACACGAAGCGTTTCCTAGTCTCGTGATCCAATGAATCGTATATGTTTGTATATTGCATTCGTTCTGCTTCCTCCACCATTGAATTCCAAAGTCTATGTTCATCTTGTCCCGATATTGACGGCTCTGACTCCGAAGTTGTTGACCCGAAAGTCGAAGATGACAATTGAGAAACTCCTTCGGGTATGATTGTTCTGAATTGCTCGGATCCATCGAAACCATCACCATCTGTTCCGCTTAACACGGGACGAATGTTTCCACCTCCCCCATTGTTGTTGCCGCCTACTGAAGTTGTATTCCCATTGGGTGATGATGATACAAAGAACGTCTTATTCATGGATGAATCTAATTTTTGGTTTGTTTCATCTGTTTCGGTGGAGACTGTAGTTAGCTCTGTTACGGTGGTGGTTATCGTCGGAAGATGAGGAGTGGTGGCTAAAGCGGAGTTGCTACCAATCGAATAAACCGTGAAATTGGCAAGGAGTACCATCACGTAAACCATTAACGTAGGTGTTGCAGAAAACACTTGTTGAAACAACCAAACGAATGATTGGTGCATCTCTTCTCTAACCCGTAGCAAGATTCCTTGCAAGTCTTCGTAGAACAGAATCTCTCTCATATGTAGAGTGAAGCTTTGAACTTCTCTAATCATGAACACCATTGACGAAAACGCCTTACTCATGGAACAGCACGCAGATTCTCCGGCTTGCTTGACTCCTTCTTCCCACTGTCGCTTCTTCTTTATAATCCGAAGCGAAAGTGGAAGGTCGACACTATTTGCTTTCATTTCGATGCTTGATAAGTGCACCATCTCGTGCCATGGCGGCTCAATTGAATTAGCTTTTCCCATTACACTGTAATCCTGAATTATCATGGTCTCTGAATCGCTGTTCGTCTTTTTCTCGTCGTTGTCTTGGCTCGAGACATGGAATTTGAGAGTTAGCTCTTGGATCTTTTTCGAAAATTCCTCATCTGAGAATGGATCTAAGCCTGCACTACAAACTCTTCGAATTGACTGAGTTTTGTTCGGCTTACATGACGATTCCCATAGTTCGCAGGACTTGGAGCGATGAAGCTTCGTCGCCGGAGTTCCGAAGAGAGACGAACGGTTGAGTCTCTGCCGCACGAAACGACAGGATAGAAACCGTCTATCGTGTACGTTGCTCCGTCGTTTTGAAGGAGATGTTAAGGTTCCAGAAGCTAACCTTTGAGAAGGGGAAGAAGACTGATGAAGTATAGGCTGTGTCCCCCATTGAAGGAAAGGAGATGATGAAGCTACTTTCACACCCATTCCAAAATCAAAATTGATTCAGTATGAAGAGAATTTCCTGATTGAGATTAAATCTGAATTGACGTTTCAAACGCAGATGCTACTCTCTTTAACAATGGCGTTTCTTCAAAATTTCCTGTGAAAAAAAAATAAAAAAAAATAAGCAAAACTGGGGAGAGCGAGCTCTTGAATCCAATAATTTCCACGCGATTGAATTATTACAGATGACAAATCGGATCGAAGAAAGCTAATGCCACGAGAATCGTAAAGTTACAAGGAAATCTCGAGAAATCTTCCATTCAACGAATTCGAAAGTCAAGCTAGAGAAAGGGAGAGAAAATACAACTTACACTCAAATAACGGAAATTTTCTCGTAAGTTATATTATCGCAGGAAAATAAAAGTTTCTCGGGAAAATGCTGAAGAGGAGCTCACGAGGAAGACGCTTCACTTTAATAGTGGAACGCTGAGAGATTGAGAGTGAGAAGATGACGTTTATATACAAGAGGCGATCAAAGGGTTTTGTTGCACGAGTTTATCAAAAATATCGAAATTGAATATATCATTTAAAAATATCACGGGGTTAAAACCGGTAAAACAGCGACACTACAAACCTGACAAACAAGTAAGCCGGTGACAAAAACCGACTTATATTTCAACCGGGTGATTCATCTAAGATTTTTTTACATCTGACGGTTTAATATAAGCCACGTGTCTCCCAGATTTATGGGTTTTGTTTTTCGTCATTTTCTGAAAATTGACGAATTATAGCAATCTCATAAATTAAGCCTATCAACGATCTTGAAAATGCCACGTAGGTATTTATGGTAAGAAAATATTACAGCTTAGCAAGAAGGTAGGCGAAAAGAGTGGGGTCCATTGTGTCCATGTATTCTGACAAATGGTTTAAAGAATTGTAAAGTTAAATTTGTATGCAGCTTAGATTTTTAACCAATGTTAATATCAAACATGCTTTGAAGAAAATTGAAACAAACGGAACTAAAAATAGAATTGTAAAGAAAAGAAAACACAAAACGAAGCAATAATAACCGGTTAAAAAAATGGACGGTGGAGAAGGAGAGAAAGGAATGCAGCAAGTTGCCGTAAATTGACGTCGTCGAGACAATGACATTGTACTAAGGTGAAAGAATTGACGGCTCTCGTTGGTATATAATTATAGCCCATGCATCTTCTCTTAACGCTTCATATTTATTGTTCTTTCCTTCTACTCTGATCGATATTTATTCATTCCCCAATTTTATTTTATTTCATTTCAAACCCGTACGGTGGAATCTTTCCCTTTTCTTATATTTTAGTCTATTTCTTTCTTTTTATATCTGAACGGACCATCGAGAATTTTTATCTATTAAAATAGAGGTTGATTTCTTAAAAAAATCTCTATTCATAAAATATTACAAAAATTAATTTCAAGTCCTTTTACAAATGGTTTATTTTCGAAAAACATGTAACCAACCACACGATCAACAACTGCCCACGACTGAAATTTCACACACCGCTTTCTCTCCCACTACTGTGTAACATCTCCCTAATTTTTCGTTAACACTACTCTATTTTTCTATTCCTATATATTTGGATGTTTCTGAAAATCTTCACTACCATGCGACAATGGCAAATACAAAATTCAATACCTCAGTTTATGCTTCTCTTAAAACGACGATCATTCTTTATCTCTGCAACTATGGCTTCATCTACTAAGAAAGTAATCGTTATCATTGATTTTCTCCACTATATCTATTGATTCTGTAACTTCTTTTGAAAAATCCGAGGTTTTCGTTTGTGTGTGTTGTGCTTTAGGTTATGATTCCCGTTGCACATGGTTCTGAGCCGTTTGAAGCAGTGGTGATGATTTATGTGCTGCGGCGAGCCGGGGCGGATGTAACGGTGGCGTCCATCGAGAATCAGGTTGGCATAGATGCATGTCACGAAATCAAGATGGTCGCTGATACTCTTCTCTCTGAGATTAATGACTCCGTTTTCGACCTTATTATGCTCTGTGTACGTCTATGACTCTAATCTTTCTTTGCCAATCTGACACGGGTCTGGATCTATTAGGAAACATTTCATTACTATTTGTGATTATATTAGCATATAATTGCAGAATCTGGGAGTCGATTAAAGCAAATCGTTAGTTTATCTTTGTTCTACACTGTTTTAGATCATTTTTGTGTATTTGCAATTAGTTATTTCTCTTGCTGAAATGGTAGATTATAGTTTCCAGATGTTGAAAGCTCATGCGTATAGTCATGATTAGTTGTATGGATTACATATTTTGATTCTGATCTACTTCAGAATTTGATGGGCTGTACTTTTTTGTGATGTGATTGGTTAAGGGAGGACAAAAAGATAGCACAATAAGAATAGATACATACAAGAAGTAAGATAGGTTTTCAAAGAGATATTAACAAGAAACTAATAGCAAAGTTAAAAGAAAGAAGAGAGACCTCTGTAACAGTCGGTCTAACCTTTGGATCAAAAGCCAACAGCCTCTGCAAAAGACGGAGTGCGAAAGGATCTGCTTTGGGGAATTTTTGCGAGAATGTGACATTAATTTTCTCACTCCATGCCTATATATACTCTTTCGTAGATTACATAACTTCTGCAACTATTATTTTGTGTCTGTAAACAAAACAAAACAAAACAAAAAACAGCAAAAAGAGATGGAGATTCCAGTTATTGATTTTTCTGAATTAAATGGAGAGAACGGAAGCAAAACCATGTCACTTCTTGATCATGCTTGTGATAAGTGGGGATTCTTCATGGTATGTAATTATCTTTGTGCCTAGACCACTGTGTGTTTCTAGATTAAATTATAGTGTGTAGACTTAAAGAAGTGGTGATTGCAGGTTGATAATCATGGGATTGATAAAGAGTTGATGGAAAAAGTGAAGAGGCTGATTAACTCTCACTACGAAGATCATTTGAAAGAGAAGTTTTATCAATCAGAGATGGTCAAAGCTTTGAGTGAAGGTAAAACCTCAAATGCAGATTGGGAATGATGTTTCTTCATTTGGCATAAGCCAACTTCAAACATCTGTGAGATCCCAAACATTTCAGAGGAACTCAGGTAAAGTAACAAGAAGAAGTAAAAACTATCAAAATATAACTTGTTTTTAATCTAGCTTTATCATTTCGAGCATGCATCAGCATCAGAGAAATAGATTTTTAGCTCTACAGTTCAATACATATATATATATACATGTTGCAAGCGAAAGTGAAGTAGACAAAGGGATCATACTCCAGAAATTGTTTCTGACTTTGGTGTGCCAAGAAAATCAGTAATCAAATCCAACTGATGGACAACACTTTTGCCCGGAAACATTGGCTTTCCTGTTAGTATCTCTACAAAGATGCAGCCGATGCTACAAACGTCAATAGTTGGAGCAGTACACTCCAGGTGAAGCTAGAGTAGTAGATATTGTTGCCCCAGAGACCAAAATTATTAAATCCCCAAAAGCTGGAGCCAAAGCTTCAAAAGAAACTATAGAAATGTGGCAAGAAAACGGTTTTTATAGGTAAGTTGAGTAATATATAAGTGTGTCTATGAATAAAAAAATGGAACCAGTTCATCACTAAATGATCGTCGAATTTGCAGCCTAATCATAGCTTCGCAAGATCATGACCTATGGAGTTTAATGAAAGATGTATTGCCACTACTCTCCTACTCAGCTCCTTTTGCAATATATCATCAGTATTTAGAGGTACTTTCATAAGAACAAATCATTCACTAACTGCTGATAGCTAAGTGATATCGCTTGAAACATTTTGTGTGTTTGGTAAAATGAAAAAATCTCATTATGAAAATCACAGCCACTGGCGACATGTATGAACAAGCTTCAACAATAGAAAATGGCGATCAGTCTCCAAATAACAGAACTGTGGCTACGCGAATATCAGGTCTCATATTATTCTCCTTTGTTTTACCAAATCTCAGTAGATCCTTAGTCAAGTGGTATTCGATCTTATATGTACATATGGAAATGCATGTGCTTCCTTCAAGATCTCACCCTCACATGCATATGAGTTCATATGGAGGCTATGTTCTGAGCGGCATTAGAATCTCTACCACTTAGACTATTCTTTTCAGAACCACAAACTGTGGTTTTATGTTTTCTTCTAAAGGTCTGTTTGGTCGTTTGTTTTTGTAATATAAACGACCACACATGGCAATGCCTCAAATATATCTTTAAAGAAATGTAATTATCATGAAGAAGAAAACAAAGCGTAGCATTCTTCTAAATGTTTTATCTTTTGAGTATAAACGATCACACATGGCAATGCCTCAAACATACATGAAACTTCTAAAGGTCTACACGTAGCATTCTTCTAAAGGTTTTATCTTTTTGAAGCGTTTCTAGAGTGAGTGACAACTAACATGAAATTTATAAAACTTCTAGGCCCTTCTTAAAAACAATGGCTAAGTAAGGATGAGATTCATGAGCTCAAAGATGTAGTACAAATTCAAATAGCATGAACGAAGATAAATCCATGCCCAGAAACTAAAACGATCATATGAGTGAAGAAATGTGAAAATTCCAAGGAAATCACCGCACATATTAGAGAAATTGATGCTTCAACATCCAAAATTCCAACAAAAAAACTGAAAATCGAAGATATAAGGAGCAAGAAAATTCAGAGCGAAGATCGCAAGGGTGTAGATATTATTAACAGAATCTACCATGCCAATCTTCAGTTCTGTGTAGATATCATTTCTTACAATATGAAATTAATATAAATGATGATGATGTTGTAGACATTAACAGAGATAATCTCTGTTAACAAAAAAGATTTACAAAAAAAAAAATTGTTTTTCTAATTTAACCGACGCATATGCGTGGGTAGCCCCCTAGTAATTCGTTAAAATGGTGACACATGGTGATTCTATATGATTCTTAAGCTTGTCTCATGGATGATTTTATGAATATTGATCCGATCTAACACTACAAGAGAACATTAGTTTAGGGACCAAATTTTACAACGTTTTTGGGACTTTGTAAAATTGGGAGGTATTTGCAACTCCTTTACAACATTTTGAGATTTCGTCGTAAACGAGTTGTAAAGAGACAACGAAAATTTTCGTTGTAAACAAGTTGGTATTTTACGACTTTTTCACAACACTTTCCCATTTCTAAAACAATTCGTTGTTAATTAGTCCCTAAATTGCAACTCTTTTACGACCTCTATATTTTACATCAAATTAAAATCGAATGTCAAAGTAGCTAAACACGTTTTTCTTGTTACGTAAAAGGTTTAAATAAAATTCTAAATTATGTTGTAAAGGCGTTGTTAAATTTAAAATTTCGTTGTTAAAACGTCTCTACTTTGCAAATCTTTTACGACTAAATAGTTTACAACTATTTAAGGACGTAATTTCAAATTAGATATTTATGGTTAGGTACATGTGTAGTAAATTACTCGTAATTTGCAAGAAGTTGTAAAATCATCGTTAATTTTTTGCCTATATAAGGAGGAAGTCTCTTTTCATTAATCACAACATCAAAAAACAAAAAGAAAGTGGTAGAGAAGAAAAAAAAACTGATTTGGGAAAAAATCCAAAAAATGTCTTTTGATTGAGATATATTCGAGCAACAGAAGTGGATGTATATGCATAGAGATGTTGCCGGAATCATGACAAATGAGTTTATGAACGGGGCAGAAATATTCATGCACCAGGCTAGTCAAACCAAAATCACGGTTGAATCGGGTAAGATGTTCTGTCCTTGTGAGAAATGCAAACATACGAAATTCACCCGAGTAGAAACTGTTTGGAATCATCTATTAATAGAGGGTTTACACCGCATTATTACATTTAGTTTCACCATGGGGAAGGTGATAGTGGTGGTGAGAATGATGAAGCAAGTAGTAGTAATTTTAAGAATGTTGATGCTAATATAGGTGAATCAAGTAATTTGCATGATGTTGGTTATCAGAATGAGATTCATGGGGTTGTAGAGCATGATAGGATGCATGAGATGGTCAAAGATGCATTTCAGGAAACAAATACTGATCAACCTTTCTGAGGCACCCAATTTAGATGAGAAAATGTTTTATGACATGCTACATGCTGCAAACCAGCCTCTCTACAAGGATTGTAGAAAAGGTTTGTCTAAATTATCATTGGCAGCTAGGATGATGAATATTAAAACATAATGTAATGTATCTCAGTCATGCATGAATATGTGGACTGATTTGCTAAAAGAGTATTTGCCGGAAGACAATATATGTGTTGAATCATATTATGAGACGCAGAAATTGGTCCATAGTCTTGGGTTGCCTTGCGAAACCATTGATGTCTGTATAGATAATTGTATGATCTATTGGAAAAATGATGATGTGTTACAAGAATGTTGGTTCCGTAAGAAGCAAAGATATAAGGCACAAGGGAGTGGGCGTAAGAAGGTATTGTATCAACAGATGTGGTATTTGTCAATAACTGATAGATTGAAGAGGTTATATCAGTCGGAAAGGACAGCAGCTGCGATGAGATGGCATGCAGAGCATTCAAAGAGGGATGGAGAGATTAATCATCCTTCAGATGCAAAGCCGTGGAAACATTTTAATACGGTACACAAAGATTTTGCTAGGAATATTAGGAATGTTTATCTTGCTCAATGCACTGATGGTCTTAGTCCGTTTGGAATGTCTGGTAGACAATATTCTTTGTGGCCAGTAATCCTCACGCCTTATAACCTTCCTCCGGTAATGTGCATGGAAAAAGAATTTTTATTCCTAAATATACTTGTTCTTGGTCCTAATCATCTGAAACGGTCTCTTGACTTGTTTTTGCAACCTCTGATTCATGAGCTGAAACAGTTATGGACGCACGGGGTTCGAGCATATGATTGTTCTGCCCGAAATTTTTTTACGATGAAGGCGGTGCTTGTGTGGACGATAAGTGACTTCCTTGCCTATGGAATGTTATCAGGTTGGACAACACATGGGAGATTGGCTTGTCCATATTGCTTTGGGAGGACATATGCATTTAAACTGAAGCATGGTAGGAAGACGTCTTGGTTTGATTGTCATCGTTGATTTCTTCCAATTAACCATCAGTACCGACGGAACACGACTCTATTCAGGAGTAAAGTTAAGGTAATGGATCCCCCACCACCGTATATATCAGGAGAGGAAATCAAAGCAAACATGGATTATTACGGCGCTTTGGCAACTATTTCTCGAGGAGGTAATTGGCACGTTCCTAATAATATGTCGGACTATTACAGGCGACATCATATTGGAAAGATTTGCTTATTCGACACAATTTGGATGTGATGCACATCGAGAAGAATTTTTTTTGAGAATATAATGCATACGATTCTGAACGTGGCTGGTAGAACAAAGGATAACAAAAATTCACGTTTAGACATACGAGCTATTTGTTCTAGGAGTGAGTTGCATATCAAAAGCGACGGGAAAATTCCTGTTCTGATATTTAGGTTATCATTTGAGGCGAAAACGGTGTTATTCAATTGGGTGTCATCGGAGGTGAAGTTTCCTGATGGTTATGTTTCGAATCTCTCAAGATGTGTTGAGCAAGGGCAAAAGTTTACAGGGATGAAAAGTCATGATTGTCATGTGTTCATGCAACGACTACTACCCTTTGTTATGGCCGAGTTACTTCCAAAAAATGTACACGAAGCACTTGCAGGTATTTGGTTAACATAATCTAGTAATGGATAAAAACCTATATGTATATAACTCTTACAATGTGCGATGTATATTATAGGTATTAGAGCTTTTTTTAGAGATTTGAGTGTACGAACAATCACAATAGAAGGTTTGGAACAACTTTCAACAAATATACCGTTTTTGTTGTGCAACTTAGAGAAGATTTTTCCTCTTTCGTTTTTTGATGTTATGGAACATCTCCCAGTGCACCTTCGTTGCTGGTAGTCTGACAGAAGAAACGTCGCATTTCACATCATACTATTTTGAACCCACCGTTCACACACGAAAAGAACACCTAGGAGATATGATGATGGTGGTGTTGCCCAAACTTATGCAGTAGAGGGAGTTCCTGATATATTTTCCCCAATTGGGCGCCTCAGTGGCAAATTAAAAGAAGTTTGGTGGAGTAGTCCCGAAGACCGCCACGCGGCACACACATATATACTTCTGAATTGTACTGAAGTGCTTCCATTTGAAAGGTATATATATATATGTATATATATTGTATATATTTGTATAAATGTGTTTAGTATTAGTTATTAAATTAACATATTTCTATACATGTATAGTTTATTTGTTAGTCAAGTAAAAGAAACTATTGAAGGAATTTCATATGCAGAAGTACTTAAGCAGAAAGATATGCACTTTGCACTCTGGTTGAAGGGCCAAGTAAGAGTAAATTGTGTAAATACAAAAATTCTAAATATTTTATGATTAATTTGTAACTATGTATACAGGTTGACTATATGATCCATTATACCCACCATGGTTTCATGATTTGATCCAAGGTCCTATTGCTAAGATAACAACAACACCCATGTATTTCACCAGAGGCTACACATTTCACACATTTGAGTACAGTGTAAGTCGTGCAACGGCCAATTGGGGAGTATGTGTGAAGGGTGAAACCGATTTCTATGGAGTTTTGCAAGAGATTATCGAAGTGGAATTTGTGGGATTAATTGGGTTGAAAACTGTGTTATTCAAATGTGATCGGTTTGATCCCGTAATTAACAGAGGTGTTCGCTACAACAAATTTGGAGTTGTTGATGTAAATGGGAGGAGAAGATACAACAAATTTGAGTCTGTCATCTTAGCATCACAAGCAGAGCAAGTTAGCTTCATTCCATATCCAAGGATCAAAAAGTCTGGAATCAATTGGTTAGCTATAGTGAAGACCACTCCCCGTGGGCGAATTATTGGAGGTGGAGATTTTCCGTTGCAAGAAGAATCATATGCATTTATACAAGTGCCAGATCAAGCTACAGACCTAGTGGTGCTTATTGATCCAGAAAATTGAGAATACGAAGATCTCCCTGTAGAAGATGTTGAAGATGAGGAACGTGACGAGTTTGCAGAAAGTGATAATCCAAGTAGTGGAAATGGTAGTAATGTTGAAGAATCTGATTAATACTACGCTTTAACATATACGAACAATCTACGTTACTATTTTAATGTAATCTACGTTATATCAATCAAAGTTTTTTAAATCATTTGAATTTAATAGATTATTTCTGTTTGGAAACGCGAAAACAAATAAATAGTCGTTGAAAAGAAAACATCGTATAAACAAAGACATTGTAAAGACGAAGACATCATAAAGACGAAGACATCGTGAAAACACTTAAAAGAAAATTTACCATGAAAACACTTAGAAAAAAACCATTATGAAAACATTTAGGAAAAAAAAATAAGAAACGTCGTAAAGACGATGGCCCATAAAAACGTCTTTGCGACGTTTTATGGGCCATCGTCTTTACGACGTTTTATTACTCAACGTCATAAAGAAGTTGGGCAATAAAGCATCGTAAAGACGTTGGTCCATCACAACATCTTTACGACGTTTATATGGGCCATCGTCTTTACGACGTTTCATGGTCCAACTTCTTTACGAAAGAAACATCGTAAAGATGTTGGGCCAAGTAACATCGTAAGGACGTTGGCATTTCACAACGTCTTTACGAATTTGAAGGTGCCAACGTCTTTACGATGTTACTTGGCCCAACGTCTTACGTTGTAAAGACGTTGGTCAGTCTCAACATCTTTACGACGTTACTATGGCCAAACGTCTTTACGACGTTTCTTATTGGTGACATGCAATGTACCGGTAAGGTACGTTGCACCCACGTTTACCAACCCCTTTACCTGGACTACGTTGTAACTTTGACCCTACTTTTACAACTCCTTTACGATGAAATGTGTTTTCCCAACTTCTTTACAACACCCCGTAATTACTATATATACAATATCAAATTTGCATCTTCATACCATCATTCAACAATCCTCCTTCTCTCCCTAAGGTATTCCTCTCTCCCTTCTCTTTACATTTTTTTTTGTATCATATGATGTAGGATTTAGAACATGTATACGTTGTTTAGAAATTATTTAGTAGGTACGGAATTTAAAATTTAGAATTTAAAATTAATAAATTATGTAATAGTATATGATCCAAATTTTAATATACGGAAAATTCTTTTGTAGGTACTACAAATATGGCACTCCGTAAGCATACACGCCGTGTCCATTACAGTGACATGGTGCATGGCACTACATCGTCTTTGACTTCATCGGCTGTGCCAGAGACACAGTCACACTCACAACATCAAAGTCACACTCCGCCGGGTACTACTCCAACACCAGAAGTTGCCGTGGAAACTCCACCGACGTATGCGGCGGTCCATCCAGACCTTTTGGTGCCGCTAGATGCACCTTATGCGCAGTACCGGGTTGAAGATATTCTCGTAGCTCCAACTCGCGAGAATTTGCCGCAACTACATATCGATCGCCCAACGGGTACCTATTGGTATGTTGTAATTTATATATTAAATTATTTAGTTAATTTACAAATTTAATATAATTATTTATAGTTAAGTAACTTGTAATATATATTAAAAAAAATTTCAGGTTTGGCGTTGATAGCATGGTGGGCCAAAGCATCACAGAATGCATCAAAAGCTATTTCGTGGAGGCGACTCCGAATTGGAAATCAACACCACACTACATTCGCATAACGTGGTTCAAGATTTTTGCGGTAAATTTTTTATTTTGAACCTAAAATTAATATTTAATAAACTTATTAAACTAATAACATATTAAACTAATAACTAATAATTAGCAACATTGGAATTGGGACATCTCTAGCAACGAGACTGTCCGACATGAGTTCAACCGCAAAGCCATGAAGCTGCTTTGTAACATAGTTTTAGACTGGAAAACCGAGTGGGAGGTGAAGGGAGATGACGGGAAACCCACGTTCATGACCAACACGTGTTGGGAAGGATTGAAGAGTTACTGGGTAGACCCGACCTCGGTAAGGAGAGCTGCTCAGTGTTCTGCCTCCAAGAAGACGATTGGTCCAGATGGATTACCAGTCGCAATGCCCCACACTGCGGGCCAAATGCCTTTCGCCGGAGTTGCCATACAAATAGTAAGTATTTTTTAAATTAAATTTTTTTGTTCAATATTATTTAACATAAATTACTAATTACTTTAAATTTCCTTTTGTAGGCGGAAAAAACTGGACAGATTCCTACATTTCCGGAACTGTATGCTGCAACACATAAGAAGAAATCTGACGTCTTCGTTGATCCTCAGTGCTGCTACACAGTCAGCTTGAAGCTGCTGATCAGGAGCGTCAAACATAGTGTTCCCAGGAATCCTCCGACGGCACTCCAGTCGAATTGAGTGCTCGTGAAATCAACGTTATTTATAAGCAGATATTTAATTAAATATTCTAATTACTTTTAATTATTTAACATAATCAAAATAATTATTATTTCCTAACAAAACGATTTTGCAGATTGCTCCGACAAAAAGGGGATGGATTATTGGCATAGGATCCGCCCAAGATATACAGAGAGTCACGTCTAACTGGATAGGCGAAAACTCGCTTCGCAGTCAGTTGCAGGAATCCCGTGCAGAAATTGCCTCGCTAAAGCAAACGACAGATAAGAAATTCACCGCAATGGAGTCAATGATCGATATTTTGGTTGTGGGCAATCTTCATGCAACTGCGGCTTTGGAGCAAAGATGTTGGAACCTCGGGATTAGGCCTATGGAGAATGTCGAGGTTGATTTGAACGCGTGAGTTGACAAAGATCAAGACGACCGGAGCACATACATGTTCGACGAACTACTACGCTAAATATGTTGTTATTTATAATTACTTTTTGTAAAAATATTTAATATTATATTTTATTTTTAATTAGTTCATTTCATAATTTTATTAATCAACAAAAATTTTATTTAAAAATTTCATTTAAAAATTACAGCAAATATTAGTTCCTAAATCGTTGGCAATATTCAAAAGAAATGGTCCCTAATTCGTTGTAAGATATTCGTTCTTAAGTAGTTGTACAACTTTTTGTCTTTAAATAGTTGTAAACATTTCTTCTTTAGTTAGTTGTAAATAATTTTAACTTTAATACGTCATAAACTTATCGGACTCTAATTCATTGTAACATATTTCGACTCTAATTAGTTGCAAATATGACGTTGTAAGTTAATTGCTAAATTTACAACTAAGTTACAACGTTTTATTTTACATCGAATTTACAACACATGTAATATCTTACGACGTTTTTACAACGTAGAATTTACTACGTTTTAACAATGCATATGTGGAGATGGCAATATTTACAACGTTTTTACATCGATTTTTACTTTACGACATGCAGGACACGACTAACCACGTGGCGTCCCTAATACGTTGTAAAATCCCTTAACAACGAATTAGGGACGAAAATAGGAGTTGTAAAACTCTAGTAGTGTGAACACATGTTGTTATTACTAAGCATCGTCGATATATAAATGAAGTAGGAACATAATTTTAGATTTGAAGTTAGTTAAATGTCACGTTATTACAAATTATTGGTATTGCCAGAAAAGGAATGGTAGATGTAAAATGAGTACAAAATATTTGGAGCACTTGGAAATTATTTTTGAATTGACTTATAACAAGTAATACTCGTGATCAAATTTAAAATTTCTTACATATCTTTAAAGGACGAATGGTTTATAGATATCATTATTGATGTGGATTTGTTCATAGAAATGGAAAAGCAAAAATATAAAAAGTTTTAGTCGCCAAATTATTCTCTAGTGTTTTACATGTTAGATGACTCAACTAGTAATTCTGATAACAGGATTCTACATTTTCTATTACAAGTAGAAGAGTAAAAGAGGTTTAATCCAACTGTTAGAAAAAGATTTTTGATTGATGGATTTTCATAGATTATTTAATTTCATCACAAAATCATAGTAAAAATTATGTTATGAAAATATGTCTGGATTTCAAACGTTTGGTTGTATACAGTTACTAATTTATAACTTTTAAGGAGATTAAGCGTATTATCCTTCAGTATATCTTACCATCTTCCAGAAAATTGATAAGATGTGAGTTTGTAAATGATAAAAGCATTATCATTAATTTTGCTGTGGACCAATGTTGATCGGTAGGCTAAATATGCGGGTTCCACTTAGTTCTATTGTGATATCCTCGTATATTCAGCATGGACCGTCAATTTTATGATATGTAATGAATTAATATTGTTGAAGATAATATATGTTGGTTACTTGTTTTGTTGTTTAGGGAAATGTATAAATCTAAAAGGTGAATATTAGCTGGTTGGTTATAATATGTAAGTGGGTGAATGGAATAGCTAGTTAATGGGCAGCGACAAGGGAGACCAAAATATTAAAAGACAAATCAGAAAATCAAAACACTAAAAGCCCGAAAATGTATGGAGGGTAAATAAAAACAAAGAGAAGATGATATAATACACCATGTGATTTTCAAGGGTTTGGTTTATGAAAATTGATATGATGGCAGTTGAGAAAGAAAGAAAATGGCTTTCTTTTTTACGTGGTCATTGGTGACAACAACTAGATACAACAACCAGAATTTCAATTTTATGTTCTTTTAATAATTACTACGACTGGTTGATGTGGTTTTTTTTTTGTAGTCACTAGCGATCAGCGATTGATCGCATCGATTGATCGCTATATTATTCATTTTATAGTCGCTAACGACTAACAATTATTTTATAATATTTTTAAAAAAAATTTAAATTATATATAATTTATAATAAAAATCAATATGTAACTATGTATCAAAATGAAATTTAACAAAAAAGTAAAATATAAATTAAAATATAGAAATAACGTAAAATATAATATAAAAAATTAATATAAAAAAATATGTATACAACTTAACATTTTTGTTATATTTAATATTTTTTATACAAAATTTTAATATTATATATTAGTATATGCAATATAATAATTTATTATCTATTAGTATATAATTTGTATATATGATATAAAATTATTATGTTATTAATTTTTTTTACTATTAGAATAAAGTAAAAAAATATACAACAAAAAATTATATTACGTATTAAAAAATTTTAAAATTTAAAATATAAAATAAAATATAAAAATAGAATAAAGTAAAAAAATTAATAAAAAAAAATTACATTATATATTATTTAATATTAATAATAGTTAAATATATATATATATATATTAATATCTTAGGTAATATTTTTTAACTATGTAATTTTATATATTTATTAGCTGACATAAATATATATATGATATACACATTGATATTTATATAAATTTATAAGTAGCTGTAAAAGTTTAACATAATTATTATAAATTTTAAATTTTTATTTTTGTAAAATAATAATTTTGTTATTTTTATATATTATTTTATTTATTTTAAACAATATTAGTGAAAAAAATTTGAAAAAATATTTTGGTCGCTATATTTTTTTTTTTGGTAGTCGCTGGTTGTTAGCGACTGCTCTCAGCAAATAATTGCTGGATTTTTTAGTGACTAAAAAATGTAGTCGCTTGTCGCTGATGATAGATCGCTGTGATTAGTTGCTGAACTAGCGACTACCAAAAGAATATGATTTGATCATTGTCGGTAGTCAGTATCACTAGCGACTGCCAAAAGAACAAGACCAATATCGATTCACATTTTGTATTGATATCTTTTTATCAATAAAATCTCGTATTTTAAGATGTTTTGAAAAAGTAATATCACTACAGTTTTAATATTTCAATCGAAAAGTTTACAATCCTTTTTTGCCACCGACTGGTTTTGCTCGTGAGAGACACCATATGCTCCCTCAACTCCAGCGTCATCATCTTTTCTTTTTGTGTACTTAGATCTACTGTTTTGGTGAAGTCTAGTTGGAAGAGGGTTTTCGATCAATTTTGAGGTCTTGTGGCCTCGCTGTTCTATTTGCCTCGTGAAGGAAGTTTTGCTGGAGTTGTCACCGAATTTGAATCTCCTTTGTGATTGGATGTCCTCTCTGGCTCCGGTTTGGGGATCTTTATTAGGGTATCATTGATCTCCCCTATTTTGGTCGACTTATGATGGTTCTTATGTTCAACTTTAAGTTGAAGATTTTCTTTGAGCCTAGCTAGACCAATAATTTCTTCCTTGATTTGGTATAGAATAACAATCACCTTGTACTTATACTTGTCAGTTCTTGTTTTGCCTCTTGTATTTATTTGGTCCTGGTTATTATTGTGGCTTCTAGTCCACTTGCTTCTTAGTAGATGTTTGCTTGGCATGGTGTTTTAGTTTTTCAAAAATTCGTCTTGAGGTTCGTTTATTAGATGGTATTTTGTTGATGGTTCATCTGCATGTCTCATTAAAGCTTTGAAGGTTCTATGGTTTTGAGATTCAGTGGTTTCGCTTAGTGTTCTTCTTCTGTGGGGATTCAGTTCACCTTCACTTTCACCTTCTCATTTGTGATTGGATGTCCTCTTCGATTTCTTTTTTTGTCTATTTTCTTTCCTGTCCAATTTTGCCTTTCAAGCCGTCTTTAGTCTCATGTTCAGCTTTTGTTCGACTTCTTTCCTCGGCTTCCTGCAATTTTGGCTTCATTATTGTTTTCTTCAACAACCTTCTTTGGGGTGTTCATAGATTGGTTAGGAGTTCCAGTTATGGATTAGTTCTTGTTGCTTTGTGGTTTTAATCTTAATCTAGTCTATTTGATTTCTTTGTTAGATTTCCTTTTGTAGGGCTTAAACATCCCTTGTTTGGGCTTGTTTTTCCGGGAATATTTATATTGTTGGTCTTTTTTTATTTCTCGTTGTAAGATTGTTATGTTCAACATTCAATTTATTATATCTTTCAATGAAAAAAGAAAAGATGTTATAAGAGCCGAATAGGCCAGTGGTAAGGCTATGACTTGTGCCTCTCTAACACTTAAAAATCTATTCTCTCCCGTAGAGGAAAATATTGGACCAGAGGTCCAGATATGCATTACAAGTGAGGCTCAACTCAAAATAACCAAGAAGAAGCAAAGACTTTGCAACAATTATCTTCTGTACATGTAAAAACGGAGTGTGCCAGGCAGAGATTATGATCACAAGCCACACTAAAGCATAAGATGCAGGCGACGATTGTACTAAAGGAGGCTGGACAATTAAGACCCACAACACCTTTGATATTTTGAACTTTTTAAAGGAGATTTAGACCATGTGTATTGGTGTGGTCTCTTAAAAAAAAAAAAAAAAGTTGTAAAAAACGGAACCAATACTGGCGAACCCGTCTCTTGCATCCTCTATTTAAGAGACAGGTTCGCCATGTGATTCCGTTTTTTACAAAAAAAATTTTTTTTTTTCTTAAGAGATCCTTGAGAGTCTCTCTATTGATCATGCTCTTAGGGTTTCCAATGTTTGTGTATAAATAACCTTGTTAAGTCTCTCAAACGTTTAAGACAAAATATTAAGAACAAAAATTTTAAAGCTTTCTCTTTTCTTCTTCCTACTTTTATGGTATCAGAGTCATTGACTCTAGGATTGTAGATCTTTAGGGCATGTGAACCCCAAATGTTATTATTAATTAAAAAAGAAACAAAAAAAGAAAAATGAAAAGATAGATGTGAGAGATGTCTCTTACTTGAGAACCTTTGGAAACTCTTTTAGAAACTCATGTGCCACATGGTTATTATGAGACCATCCATGTTACATTTTTAGGGAAAAAACAAAACTTAACTATTAAATCAGATGGATTAAAATAATAATATTTTTCTTTTTTAAGGAACTCAGGTAGTGTCTTGCCCCTAGAGATGCTCTTATAATCAACCTTCTCTAAACATCACAAATTAAATTATGTTACCATAAAACTCACCAAGAGAAACTAGATCTTATGGAAGACACAATCTGAGCCTTCCCTAGCAGGCCGATGTCTCCTAGGTTATGTCAATGGTGTTGTCAAAACTCTGGTGGAAACCATCCATGTTCCTTCAGCAAATGGTCGCACCATAGAGATAGTTCCAAACCCAGACTTTTAGTCATGGTAGTGGTCATGATAAGTGGTGAAAGCCTGGTTGTTGGGGTCATTCTTTGAAGATATTCTCAAAATTTTGGTCGACACCAAGACTGCTCAGGATTTGTGGAATTTTCTTGGAAATCATTTCAATAGAGTTTTTTCGAAGAGAGACAAAATCATGACTTAGAACATCAAAGAACTACATGATGTGTGCAGTCAGCTTTCCTCCATTGGTAGTCTAGTGAATGAGAAAATGGAGATCTTTTTTGCTCTTCACGGGCTTGACAGAGAATACGAACTTATAAACACAAGAATTGAAGGGACAATGGACTCTCAGCCTAGCCATACCTTTGAAGATAGAGCTCCTCGTCTTGTCAGTTATGATGCAAGGCTTAAGGGCTACATCACTGAGCATAATGTGTTTTTTTTATCTTGCCTTCACTACATATTTTACCTAGAATACATTTGTCTTTTACACGGACGACTACTATCGTAGCATAGGAAACTCATGAGGTATATCAGGTTCCCGTGGAAGAGGAAATTACACCACCATAGGATGTGGCTTCTATCAGCAAATATATTCTTTTGGGAACACCTCAAGTCCCAACAACTCTAAAATCCATCACATGTGTCAGATATAAGGCAAAATTAGCCATCATGCTCTGACGTGCTGGCACCAGTTTGACAACAGTTACAACGATGATGAACCTCTCAATGCCTTAGTTGCACTAAGAATTACATATGTCACAAACCATGGAGGACAATGGTGGTATCCATGCATTAGTGAAACTGCTCATGTTACCAACTATGCAACTTATTTGAAGCAAGCAAAACCTTATGCTGGAACTGATGTTGTGATGATTGGAGATGACAACTTTCTTCCTATAACTCATACAAGATCAGCAAATCAAGGAACCTTCCATTAAAGGATGGTCTTGTTTATCTTAACATAGCAAAATCTCTTGTCAGTGTCTAAGCTTACCTTGTACATTTGAGTTTCACTGTAATAGTGTGCATGTAAATGATAAGGAAACAAGGAAGGTTTTGGTTCTGGGAAGTAGTCACAACAGGATGTATATGCTGGATGGATCAATGGCTCAAGTATTCTGTTGTTCATGGCAGTAAACTGCAACTGTATAAATGTGGCACAAACGGTTAGGGAATCCTAACTCTTAAATACTCCATCACTTAGCATCATCAAAGATTATTATGGTGACTAATAAATCCAAGACCTTATGTGAGGCTTGCCAGTAAGAAAAAGCTTTAAATTATCGTTTTCTAGTTGATTTTTTGTTTCATCTAAGCCACTATAAAGGATTTTTTGTGATCTATGGGGACCTTTTCCAATTAGCTTAGTTCATGGCTTTCGTTTCTATGCTGTATTTATTGAAAATTTCATCATAGATTGTTGGTTCTATCTATTAATGTTAAAGTCTGATTTCTATCAAATATTTATTGCATTTCAAACGCTTGTGGAAAATCACTACAATACTAGAACTCAGTCATTTCAATGTGATGGTGGGGGTAAGTTTGTGAGCAACAAATTCCTATAAATGTTCTCTTTTGGTGAAATAAACAACAACACCAGTGGATATCTCAACACTCCTTTGATAAATGCATGGTTGAAGAAATCACTTGAACTTCTCTCATTATAGATATTGAATCTACTAAATCAGAAACATAACCTTAACTTACATAACATGTCATTAAAGTCCATTTAGCACCAACATCTGCAACTTGTAACTCAAGCTATGCGGAATCACATTTGATAGAACTTGCAACTTCTTTTGCGCTAAACCTTGTAATTCCATCACATATACCAGCAACTTCAATTACCTCAGATCATGCAACTCCTCAACCATTTGTTAATGAAGACTCTTATCCATCCACTGCAAGTAAAGAGGTGAATTATGGGTGTACGACATGCATAAACCATGTTTCTATAAGCAACAACCACTTCCTTTACAAAGCAGGATGAATTAGTCTGAACATGCTGATGTACCTGAGTCAGATTCTACAAAATTTCTTTTTCTCACTCAATGATTACGCAATCAAAGGTTGGTGTTCTGAAGCTTAATCCCAAGTATGAGTTACTTACTCAACATGTTATTTACCCTAAACCAAAGACAGTGGCAACAACTCTAAAACATAAAAGCTGGACAAATATTATGGGAGAAGAAATTGGTAATTGTGTTGAAACAAACACTTTTGATCTTGTCCCTGCAACATCTAAAATGAACATTCTAGGCAGTAAATGGGTGTCAAGATAAAGCTTAAGGAATATGGAGGTCTAGACAAGCTCATGGCAAGCATTGTAGCTAAAGGCTTTAAGCAAGAAAACATATTTGACTACCTAGAGACCTACAACTCAGTTGTAAGAATAATAACAGTTCAATCAATGTTGCATCTTGCTACAATCAATCACTCGGAAACTAAACAAATGGGTGTGCAAAATTGTTTTTCACATGGTGACTTGCAAGAGACTATGTATATGAAGCAGCATGCAGGTTTTGTGAATCCAAACAAGCTTGATTATGTTTGGAAATTAAACAAAGGTCTCAATGGATTGAAGCAAGCTCTACGTACTTGGTACGATAAGTTTAGCTATTTCCTACTGGAATTCAACTTCAAATGCAGTGTTAAAGATCCCTATCCCTTCTACTACAACAATGGAAAATATATCATACTCCTTTTACTCTATGTTGATGACATGATTATAACAGGTAATGCTTCCAATATTTGGATTGTTTTGCTTAATGAACTAAACAAACACTTCTGAATGAAGGATCTTGGTCAAATGACTTATTTTCTCGGGATTCAAGCTCAGTTTCACAGAGTTGGATTGTTCCTTTCTCAAGCAAGATATGCAAAGGATTTATTGTTGGCTGCAGGAATGTAAGACTACTCTCCTATGCATACACCTCTCCCGCTTCAACTAGATAAAGTTGATCAAGAGATCTTGTTCGACAATCCAACATACTTTCAAAGTTTGGCAGGCAAACTACAATACATGACCTTGACAAGACCTAATATTCAGTTTGCTGGCAGTTACGTATGCCAAAAGATGTATGCTCAAACTATTTTAGACTTCTCTTTGCTGAAAAAGATAGACGTTGCGAGCTTACAGTGATATTGGATGGACAATGTGTCATAACACAAGAAAATCCACAGGTGGTTTCTACACATTTTTGGGAGAAAACAATATCTCATGGTCCTCAAAGGAACATCTAACTATATTAAAAAGCTCCACATAAGCTGAATATATAAGTCTTTCAGACACTACATCATAAATCACTCAATTGAGGCATTTGTTCAGAGAAATAGGTGTGCCTTCACTGAACACACCAGAGCTTCATTGTGACAATCTTTCATCAGTCGACCTCACCGCCAATCCGACATTTCACGGCAGAGCAAAACATCTTAAATTAGATCATCATTATGTCCGAGAACGAGCAGCATCAAAAGTGTTAGGGGTCAAACACATCCCAACTCACTTGCAACTTGCTAATATATTCACAAAATCTTTACCATTTTCTGCATTCACCTCGTTCAGATCAAATTTGGTGTAGATGTTTTACCCACTCCAAGTTTGCAGAAAAGTATTGGACCGAAAGTCCAAATATGCATTACAAGTGAGGCCCAACTCAAAATAAAGAAGTCTCAACTTAAAGCCCAAGAAGAAGCAAGGACTCTGCACTGGTTATATTCTCTAAACGAGAAAACAGAGCATGCTAGACAGAGATGACGATCACAAGCCGTACTAAAGCAGAAGATGCAAGCGGTGATCGTACTAAAGGAGACTGGACAATTAAGACCCACAACGGCTTTGATTTTTGAACTTGTTAAAGAAGATTTGTGGTTTTCAATGTTTGTGTATAAATAGTCTTGTTAAGTGAACAAAAGTTCAAAGCTTTCTCTTTCTTCTTCTTATTTGCTTTCTCTTTTCTTTTTCTTACGCTCATAAATTAGGTTAGTAGATTCAGATATAAAAAAACAAACAAAAACTGCAAATTTACAAATATTATATTGCCAAGAGATTGCTTGATTATCCATATTAATATTGAAATACAAACATACAATAACTTGTAATAACTCTTTTTAAACAATATACATTATGTGGTTATGTTGTATTATTTTTTTGTTAACCGAAAAGGAATATGGACCAAAATCTAAACCAATTTTTGAAAGCCGGATCTAGTTTGGGTTTAAAAATTCCGTAACCAAATAGAAATAATCAATAACTCTTTACTTTAAGGGAATCAATTCCTAATCTAAATCAACATGACAAATTTCTCTTCAAATAAAAATCACTAGATTTACCACTTGATTTTGTAATTTTCACCACTCCCCAAGACTTCAAATAATAAACGATATGTATTTTATAAGTTTAAAAGAAACTAGATATTCTTGTGTGTTTTATATAGATTTAAGATTTAATAACTCACAAAAGATACAGATACATAAAGTAGATGAACCTTTTGTCACACCAATTTTTGTACAAACTTCAAGAAAGAGTGCTCGAGCTTTATACACAAGTATGCATTAACCCTCACATAACCTATATTCCCTGACATGTTGCATACTGTCTGTCCAATAGGCATGATTGTGTTTGTTGTTTTTATTCAAGTAGCATGATATAGTTGGCGATCAACAAATTCTTCCAATAGACACACTCGAATCTCGACTATGGAGTGGAACTATGTATGTATTAAACGTCATGTCTCATAAACTCAAACAATTATTTTATTCTAAAAGGGGTTCAAATTCTCAAATTTGAATTCGATAAAAGAGAAAGAATTACTCACAAAAAAATATTTTTGACGATTTTGTTTTTAGATTGAAGAAAGATATTATTGATATATATGTAAGTCTTACTTTCATTTTTATTTACAACAATATATATAGCCAAAGATAAGGGGAAATAATGCTGACATGGTGGTTTTTGATAGGGGTGGACAAAATATCTGTAAGATTTGATTCGATCTGGTATTTGTATCAATTCAATACGAAAATTCTGGATATTCGTAAATTTTAAACCAAAGCAAATAGTAAAATATAATATCCATTAAAATCAGCATATATCACATATCATATTCCAAAAGACCGGATATATGTTTCAACTTGTATTTTAATAAATATATATATTTAAAACATAATTGTGTACTAATGTACCATATAATTTATTTTAATTGTTTTATTATTTTTTTCATGCAAGATATACTATGATTTTAGTTTTTGAAACTAATTTGATTAAAAGTTCTTAATAGTACTTAAATTTTTTTAAGAAAAATTAATATTAAAAATATTTATTTTGTTTTTAAATATTTTTATTGACATTGATTTAGTACATATTTTTTAAATATTTTATGATTTTCTATATTATATTTTTATTAAATGTTTAAAAACGGAGCAAAACGAATTATTCGTAGATATTTTATAAAAGCAAATAAAACGAAACTAATCACAAATATTACAAAATTTTTTGGGTCTTTGCTCCGTGCCTATTGTTGTTGCTTTGAAAAATGAACAAGATCATACGATTGATTTGAGCTCAGAAAGATAAAGAAGCAACACACGAATTTAACGAGTTCAGATTACAAATGTAATCCTACATCTCGGTCTGGAGCTCCAGCAAATCCACTATACTCTTTCTTGATACAAAGTACAAAAAATGCTCAAGAACACTCTAGAACTTGATCAGCTCATAGAGAAAAAATTGAAACCCTCTGCTTCACTTAGTGACTCACACACACATGCTTAGCTATATATACACTAAGGCAATTACAAAGATGAGATTGGTTTAAGCCAAAACCGAGGCCCAATAGGAAGTTAACCCACAACCTAATAGACTATAAGACCAAGCCTAAAGGCCCGTTACTAGAATGATTTTCAGCACCAAGAAGAAAAGGCCAAAGCCCAACAAACTCCTCCTTGATGACAATCATACCGAGTAACAACTTCATCTCTGCTCTCATGTGCAGCTCCAGACTTCTTCAAGCTTATTAGTGCTTGCAAAGGTTGAGAAAGTCTAATGCTTTCTCAAACTTCTCCACAGGAAGAACTTTTGTCAACATATCAGCTGGATTTCTTTCAGTTAAGATCTTGGATAGCTTCACTTCTCCAGCAGCTATAATATCTCTGATGAAATGCATCCTTCTTCTTATATGTTTTGTTCTTTCATGATGAACATTGTTCTTGGTTAGGCACAGAGCACTCTGTGAATCACACCAGACTTCAACAGTCTCTTGTTTGTAACCGAATTCCTCTGATAAACTTCTTAGCCATATAGCTTCTTTTACAGCTTCCACCAATGCTATATATTCAGCCTCAGTTGTAGACAATGCGACAACTGATTGGAGACTTGATTTCCAGCTAATGACAGTTTCTCCTGCAGTGAAAACATAGCCAGTAATGGATCTGCTTCTGTCCATATCGGAAGAGAAATCAGAGTCACAAAATCCTTCTATCTTGAACTCCTTTGTCTTTCTGAAAACAATCTTACGGCTAAGAGACCCCTTCAGGTATCTTAGAACCCATTTTACAGCAGTCCAGTGTATCATACTTGGCTTGCTCATGAATCTGCTAACCAAGCCTACAGCATAAGCAAGATCACAGCGAGTTCCTAACATTGCATACATAATGCTGCCAACAGCACTTGAGTAAGGAACCTCATTCATCATAGTCTCAGCCTCATCATCTCTTACAGCAGACAATTTAAAATGAGAACCAATGGGAGTAGCAACAGATTTTGAGTCCTGCATATTGAAAACTTGCAGAATTTTCTGAATGTAATCAGATTGAGACAAGGTAAGAATACCAGTTTCACGGTCTCTCTCAATATCCATCCCAAGAATCCTTCTTGCAGCTCCCAAGTCCTTCATTTCGAACCTGCTACTCAATAAGTCTTTTACTACTTGAATTTCCTTCATATCTCTTGATGCAATCAGCATGTCATCAACATACAGAAGTAGATAAATAAGACATTCATCTTCTTTCTTCTTTATGTAAACACAAGAATCATACTCACTTCTTTTAAACCCGTGATCTACTATAAACTTGTCAAAACACTTGTTCCATTGTCTCGGGGATTGCTTAAGTCCATATAGAGCCTTTTTCAATAGACAAACATGATCTTCTTTTCCTTTGACTATGAAGCCTTCAGGTTGCTCCATATAAATTTCCTCTTCAAGTAGACCATGCAGAAAAGCAGTTTTAACATCAAGCTGCTCCAGTTCCATATTCTTCTCTGCAGTAACAGATAGAAGAAATCTGATGGAAATGTGTTTTACCACTGGTGCGAAAACTTCTTGATAGTCAATACCCTCCTTCTGAGAGTAGCCCCTTAGCAACTAGTCTTGCTTTATACCGAGGTTCTTCTATCCCTGGTATACCGGATTTTAATCTATAAACCCACTTGCTGCCTATGACTTTTCTTGTTTCTGGTCTCTTGACTAGTTTCCAGGTTTTGTTATTGTCTAAAGAAAGCATCTCTTCATCCATACCTCCAATCCAAAGAGATTTGTCTCTACTTTTTATAGCTTCCTGATAATCTCTAGGTTCTTTACAGCCCATCTCTGCAGCAGCTAACAGAGCAAAACTAGCCATGTCATAGTCATTAAGATAGCTGGGAGTTTTAGAGATTCGACCAGACATAGTCCTAACCCTGAGCAACTTGCTCAGTTTCTGAGTCTTCAATGACTCCTCCTGAAGAAGTACTTTGCTCATTATTTTCAGAAATAACATCTTTAAACTCTGAAAATTCATGTCTTATAACATCTTCTGGTGTATTAACAGATACTGATTCCAGAGTAGGACTTTCAAGTTGAGTTTCTGTTTCAGAACATTCACTCTTTAAATCCTTAAACACCTTGTCTTCTACAAAGACCACGTTCCTGCTAATCACACACTTTGACTCATTTAGAAGCCATATTTTGTACCCTTTTACACCTTCTGGATAGCTTAAAAAAATTCCTTTCAAGGCTCTTGGTCTCAGTTTCCCTTGATCCATATGAACATAAGCTAGAGATCCAAATCTTCTCATGTGCTTATAACCTGGCTTTCTTCCAAGCCACAACTCCTCAGGAATTCTTCCATCTAATGCTGACGCTGGACTTCTATTTATTTGATAGACAGCTGTGCTTACTGCTTCAGCCCAGAACTCTTCACCTAGACCACTCTCATCAAGAATGCATCGCACTTTCTCCATGATAGTACGATTCATTCGCTATGCTACTCCCATTCTGCTGTGGGGTATAGGGACATGACTTGTGCCTCTCAATTCCTTGTTGTTTGCAGAATTCATCAAAATCTCTGTTTACAAACTCCAGTCCATTGTCTGTTCTAAGACATTTAACTTTCACACTGATTTGATTTTCAACTAGCTTCTTCCATTCACAAAACTTTATGAAAGCTTCACTCTTGACAGACAGAAAGAACACCCATACCTTTCTAGTATAGTCATCAATAATAGATAAGAAGTACTGCTTACCTGACAGGCTGTAAGTGACTGAAGGTGAACCCCACAAGTCTGAATGGACGTATTTTAGAGCTTCACCTGAGTTATGATTTCCAACATTGAAGCTCAGTCTCTTTATCTTTCCCATTACACAGCTTTCACAGAAAACTCTCTCTCTCTC
>JAKUCM010005883.1:0-42137 GCA_023374145.1 Lepidium sativum
AACCCATTAAACATATAAAAAATGAATATAAATTCTGAAAGTAGGACTCCAATATTAATCAAAATACAAGAAATAAACATAGATTATTCAAGTATAACAAACCTAAAGATTTTATTCTGCAAATGGTGGAACATTTTCACAAGTCTCCAAAAGAGCATTATCAACGTCATCTATATAATAATAATTTAGTCAATCATCATATACATTAACACTAAAAAGCTATAAGAAAGTAAATCATTATCATTTGCTTCAAAACTACGTATTTCATTAGTAGTTATCATTTATATTAGAAATTAAAAACATGTAAGTAAGTAATTCTATTACCATTGACTTCAAAACCACGCAACCAGTTGCCTGTACAAATCAAAACTTGGACAATCGAAAATAACAGACGATTTTTGTACTTGTTTAGAAGAGACTTTCAATGCTAAATGATGATTCAGATGACATAGTAGTAATAGGAATACTTACATCACATGCCATGTAAAACAACTTCTTAAAACGAACTGATTTATTTACTTATTTTTAGATTGTAACAAATTTATTATTTTTAGTTTATTTGCTCACTTTCAAATTATAAATATTCTAAAAAATATTTATATGTCTGCGGTCTAAGCCGCTGACTATATGATCAAATCCGCATTAATCTGTTGTCCATAATGAACTAACCCACATAATCTACTTTTTATATGGACATAACATTTATAATCCTAACTTGTCTTATGATAGAGCAGTATCTATACTAATAAAAGTAAGGTTTTGAGACATCCCACACTCTACATTTAAGCGTTAGTTTTATTAAAAATCGATGGAAACTAAATGAGCATTAATCCACAATATATTTAAAAGTGATAAATGTTACTGAAATTAATCACAAAAGTTTCTCTTCCAATTTTCTAACGTTCCCTACTGCAAGTATTTGTCTAATTCGTTTAATCTTTAGTGATTTCTTATATTCTCATTTGTCTCAAACAAATATGGTTTATGTGAAAAAAACAACCCCTAGCGTTTTCCCAGAAGATCATCAATGTCAAATATTTTCGACCCTTGCTTTATTAGGTACAACAATTTGAATACCTCTTTTTCTTGTTGTCACCCTTAAATTCGTTGTCTTCCTTTCGAGATTATACTGCTAAGCGAGTTTTGAAAATTGTTTGATTGATTTTAACATCTATAGCTTCCATATTTGTTCGTTTAATTATTACCTTACTATGAATTGAATTTTCACAGTGATCCAAACGTAACAACAACGGAGAGTAACAAAAAAAGAAGTAAAAAATCATAATTCACTGGCTAAATTTTACAACTTACATGTTTTTAGTGACCAATTTATATTAGTCCCAAAAAAATGACTAGCTTATAAGTTCTTTAATATGTCATCTATTAAGAAAGGTAACATCATTTACTTCCTATAAATCACAAAAAAAATTTGTTAAAAGTTTCTTAAAAGCACTTTTACATTGACATGTCATTGAATTTTTTGTGCTAATGCTTCAAAATATTTTTTATATTAAAATTATTATATTATCTTTATATTGTTAAACAACTAAAGTACAATAGATATATTATTTGATATATGAATACAAGCAAAGAAAAAATATCTATTAAAATGACATTGAAAATAGAAAACGATACTATGATTTATGAATCAAAATCACAAACATAGAGAATTTAAAAGAAACAAAAGAATATGAATATATGACCAATGCTCCCAGCTATCTCGAATGTACAATTACAGAATTTTAGCCTTTGATTTTGTATGTTTTGGTCTCTTTTTGATGTGCTTTTCCTTTTTCAAGCCCATTTTGTTTTAATACGTACAAGAAGAATATTAAAGGCATTGAATTCCTACTCTTTAACTCCAAGGTGTAGATAATGTGTTGATAAAGATATTGCATGAAACAAAAGGATTTATTTTAAGGTAAGATGAACTATATTTATCTTTTTTTTACATATTTAAAAAACCTAAATTGAATATGAACCGAATCAAAGAAAAAACTTAAATAAGTTTCTTTAAAATAAAATTTCTTTAGAATAAACAATTTTCATATTGTATTATATAATCAGTTAGGTTATATAGCATAATTTAGTTATTATATATTTGGAAAAAATAATAATATTAAACCGTTTATTATATATCTAGATTTTGTCATTCATAAATCAAAACCCTCTAATTACCTGAAACTGAACCTTCTTCTTCGTCCAATTCTTCATCTCTTTTTATTAACTAAATCTATTTCGATTTTGTTAAAAAAATCTCTGAAAATAAAGGTTTTGTTTTAAATTTTAAATATATTTATGGACCAAAGACTAAATAACATGTAACTTAATCTTCTTTATTTGAATTCAAAAGATGTTTGATTGTCCATATTACATGTCGGTTGATTTACAGTGATGAAGTTGTTTAATCTTCTATTGAAACTATACATATTCACCACTATTGAATGTCCATAGTTACTTTTTATTATTATTTTTTATACTATCCAAAATAATTGGGTTGAATATCTTATATACATGTCATTTTTCCGTTTAGTTAATCCAACTAATAATTTTGATATCTAGAATTTGTTCCCTTTCTCTTAATTTAGACAAACTATAAAAGGATTTGAGGTTATTGTATCTTATCGATATAATTATTCGAAAAGAATAACATCTTATGCAATTTGAATATTTCAATGACATAATTTATAAATAAATACTACTTCATAAAAGATATATTCTTAAATTGTTCTTCATATAATATTATAAGTATGGTCTTCAAATAATTTCACACATGTACTTTTGATCTTTAAATAATAAATAGTCTGCTTCATAACTATAACTCATAACTGAAAAATTGCATTATTTGCCTTCAACATTCAAAGGACGAGATGCCATTAATTATTTAGCGTGTAACCACATCTACCACCATGATTGAATAATAAGTTGGCTTAACGCAAATAAAAATTGTCTAATATATAGGGCAATATATCTTTAATTTTACCATTCCAAATAATAATAAAATTATCCCTTTCTGACTTACATACATTTTATTCCAGAAATACAACACAAATCACAAAATTTGACAAGTTACCCAACAAATAAACTACATATAAATGTTTCTAAACTAAAAACCAGACGTACCCGGTCAATCTCCTAATAAGTATAATCAGCGGGTTTAGAATTTATATTGACATTCCTAGTTGTGGGTAAAACTTTTAATATGGATAAATATATGGTAGAATTACCAAAAACATTTTTGTTGATATTTGGATATTAAAAGGAATATATGAAGGACAAAAAAGGCTAAATAGAATAGAGCCAAATTGGTCAGTGAGGTTTGTCGTAGTTCTTATCTGCACGAGAAGTTTCCTAAACAACTTCTTCTTTCCAAAATTTCAAAAAGAAAAGGAAATATCGAACCCTTTAAAATACAAATGAAAACTAATTTTATAATCAACAAACTTTAACTGGAAAATAATTTTGTCAAATACTTAAATATCACTTCTATTATCAATTTTAATTTCAAAAATCATGTTAAAAAAATATATTGCTAATGATTCAAAAAGTATGAAATTTGAATATGGATTGGAGTTTGTGGATTCAATTGATAAAAAATTAACAAATAATTATTGGAAAGCCCTTTCATTCACATGATCAAATGTGAATTCATCTGTTTTTATTATCTGAAACCAATTTCATAAATTCATGTTTGTTTAGAAGTTTAAAGAGATTTTGGCTATATAAAACACATTGATTTAATAGTTGATAATAAAAATAGACGAGTATTGATCATGTTCGAATGTACATGAAACATGATGTAGAGTATTCAAACCCCATGTTGTACTAATAATATATATAAAAATTACAAAGTCGCGATGCAACAACCTTTGTACTATACGATTATGTAATATTCAAATTGGCAACAAGAAGAAAGAAAATAAAAAAAATAAAGGAAAGGATAATATTAAACCAAAACAAAAAAAGTCCAAAGAAGATATGCAAGTTGCAACATCCACTTGTGTTCGTCCGGCGTAAGCTCTTTGATAAGGTCTTTACCTTCCTCCATCAGGTTTTCTCTCTTTGTACATACGTACAAACTAGGCCTAGGGAAAATAATCTGAATCAAAAAATTGAATTGAACCGGTTCAAAATTTTTGGTTTAGTTTGGTTTTAAATTTTGGAACATAACCATTCAATTTCAATATTTAAGTAATTGTAGTTTTCATTCAGTTTTTTTTCCAATTTTGTATTTTGAAAAGAACTATTACAGCATCTCCAACGATAAGAACCCCTTAAGGGATTTTTAAGCATTTTTTAATCTAAATTATGTTTTTAAGAACTCTACATTTTTTCCCTTTCCAATGGTAAAGTCCCAAAAAGGGGTTCTTAAAAATGGGCTTTGTTTTAGATTGATATGGAAGAGTTATACACAATGGATACAAGATTTATCCTACACACAATGGGTCTTCTAAGTGAAAATTTCAATAGCTAATGATAAGAGAAATACAAAAGCTAAGTGGAAGCGTTATACACACATCGGAGGTTGCTTATCTTTCCTCTGTTTTTCCCTTCTAACCTCTGTAACTCCACTTCTATCGGCCAAAACATAGACATGTCAACACCTCAACATTATGTCATTCCTTAAGCATTGATTACAAACATATACCAGTTCACATAGAATCAGAGATCATAGCTTGACTTACCTCTGGTCGGGTTGCATCATAAGTGCATTTCCGAGTTCCCATCAACATCAATACAGAGCAGACAAAATCAACAACAATTGCAGAGAATACAAAATATAATTGCAAGTAAACAGAGATTACAAACACACAGCCGAGTCTAACACATCATTGCAAGTTAAACAGAACAAACAACAAAGACATATTACACAACAGACCACAAAAACAAAGAAGAAACAAACACATTTAAAGCCACACATATAAGAGTTCAACATGTCAGTTATCAGTCTGCCTTTGCTAGGAGACTGTCCAATAGCTTATGCTTAGAGAGCCTCTCTTTCATGGCTAAGTCTTTCTGTTTTATTTCCCATATTTTCTGAAACTCCAACAACGTATTGCCTTCTGTTGGTCCCTCAGTTGGCTTGTTAACTGTCTTTTTTTGTTCTCACTTTAGAAGCCTTAACACTAGGAGGTCGAACCAGATTCTCTTCACAGCCTACAGAAGTTGAAGATTGTGTTGACCCATCCTCAGTTCTCCTTCTCTTAGGAGTTCCACTTCCTTCTCTACGGCACCATTTCTGATCATGCCGAAATTCAAGCCAAGCATGTTCAAGAGTGAACTTCTGCTTATGATCATTGAAGTAAATCTGATGAGCCACCTTCATGACATCATTATCATTCTGCTTGGTAGCTTTTTGAGATGATGCAGTCTCAAAACACCCTACAAATTTGCAGACAGAATCATTTATCTTCGACCATCTTTGCTTGCAGTGAGTAGGCTCTCTCTTTTGCAGACCTACAAGCCTAGGACTTGCAGCAAAGTAAGATGTAATCCTCTTCAGAATGCTTTGAATTTCTGTTCATTTCCGACAATTGGATCTTTGCTGGTATTGAACCAAGCACTAATCAACACAATGTCTTCTGTTGGAGTCCATTTCCTTTTGGATCTCCGATCATCAACCTCTGTATGAGCTTCAGTAGTGGCTTCAAACCATGGACTACTAAAAACATAAGTTTATGATTCACCAAGTTGAATACTTGGTGAATCACAGCACACGGGTTGAGTTCAGGGTTTTAGGGTTCTTGTTGACTACTCAATAGAGCCATGAAGCCAGAGGACTGAAAATATGGATTCGTTGAATCCATATAAAGGTGATTAACAGAGAACACAATCAAAGACTTAAGGTGGAATACACAGTGACGAATTGGTTCATATATAACATCAAACACACAAGTTAAAGAATGTCTTAGAAGCATTCAATGTAAACATCTACTAAACATTTATAGTCATTAATCTGACAGTACACTAAGATATTACTCTAGTGAGTTAAGACAGAACTGTAGACCAAAGATTTCCATCAAGGCTTTCACAATCCAATTAAATCACATAAATAAGTGTGATATCGACGGCTTACACTTAGGCTTACACAACCATTAATCACAAGATACACAAATACACCAAGCATTAACAAGCATTTACTAGCCATTGTTCTCTGCATTTAAGCCAACACAAATAAGATTCAACAAAGCCTAACTAAACATTAACAATTACATTAACTACAACAGAGCAATACACGAGTCATACACATCATTTCAGACAATAAAACAGAGACAGTCACAACTCAACAAAGCCATAACAAAACAGAGACAGTCACAAAGCAACAATAAAATCTCAGACGTAAACTTATTCTGAAAATTAAAACGGAAATCAATCAAATCAGAAGCTCAGTCCTATATCTTTCTTGCATCAAATGATTTCACAATCTAAAATCCTACTTGAGTAAGCATCCACTTGAAACCAACGGCAGAACTGCACTTGATGTACCATCACGTTGCTTCTCCACCACCTTGTCCTCGATTACACATAACAACAAACAACAGACCGTATTAATACGAATTCGAAACCCTCAGAGTTGGAGAAGAAACCCTCCGATTTGGTGAGAAACCTCTCTTCTCATCCCGACGATTTGTTGCACCAAATAACCTCTTACTGAAGCCGACGATCCGTACTGACTGCCGCAATGGATCTGAGGATCACACACTTCCGTCAAGATGAAGGTTTTGCGATATCGCCTTCGATTTCGCAAAATCGGCGTAATCGCCTTGAGAGAGGAGAAGAGGCATGAAGAATTATGTCACGCGGGTTTAGGGTTTATGTCACGCGGGTGAAGGGCTTGGGCTGGGCCGAGTTCGGCTTATCAAAATTGTTGGCCCAAATTCCGGCCCAAAAGCTTCGCGCAATCGCACGCTGACACGTGTCCGGCTCTTAAATTTTGAGAAGGCTCTCATTTAAGATCCGGTTCTTCCGTGAAAACAATTTTTTTTAAAAAAATTAATTGCTTTAATTGCTAAGAACCTCATATTTGCCACCTCTAGAGACCCATTGGAGGTGGTCTTAGGTTCCAATTTGTAGGTAATTTTAGTTATTATTTCAGTTTGGTTTGGTTCCAAAAACTAAAATTTACCACATAAGAACTGAAACTATCTAGTACTAAAATTCTTTTGTTACGTTGGATTACAATTAATCATATTTTTAAGTATTTGGTTATTTTTTATTACAATTAATCATATTTTTTGAATATTTGATTACATTTAGTTTCTTTTCGAAAAAATAATCATTCGAAGTCAAACCAATATTATTTCGGCACTAATTCGATTCCACTTTTTTTAGAATCACAACTGAACCAAAACCGAACTAAATTTTAACAGAAGCCAATTAGTTATCATATTTTCAGAATCGAAAGAAGTGATACTAAACATATCCCAAATCTTAATAAGTACCCATTGCTTATCAATTTTAAAACTGGAAAGAACCAAAAGGAAAAAGAATAAACCAAACTGAACTGAAAAACGGAATGCCCAAAACTAATACAAACATTATTACATGACACATCCATCAACATCTGTGCATGCACGTGTGCTCATGCATGTTATGTTGTTTTAACTTTACCCATGGCTATGTTGTCACTGTTACATTCAATTTATGACACCACATTTCACATTTGCGTTTCTCCGCCTTATCCTCCGGTTGTGATACCATTCGGTATGAAAATTAAATATCTTTTCCGTGATTTCAGTAATCTAGTTCAGCAGAAACATTTTAAATATTATGAACACTATTTTTTTTTTTTACTTTTTTCCATGAACTAGTTTAACAGCTTTATATGTCAACAATCAACATACTATAAAATCTCTGACTAATTCCAAAACTAAAAAATTTATATGAATATTTTTGATACCACAGACGAATATGATGTTATATTCATGAAGCCTCTAATCCCACCCAAATACTAGTACTACCACTTTCCTTATAGACAAAATGAAACATTTATATATCAAAAACTATTTGAATTATTTATTTTCCTTTTTTAATTTATAAATATTGATTTTAATGTGTATATATATAAATACACATATACATATATGGATTTGTTAGTTTCTGACACACAGTTTGATATTGTTATGTTTAATGATCGAATGAAACTATTGTTGGGTCACAATTGACCGGTCTAATAGCCAAATTCCTATATAATGTAGGTATGGGGATTTGATCTCGGGTTATGTAAATGCGTTGCTTTAATTAGACTTACCACTAGACTAGATGTCATTTGCACATAAGTAGTTGGAAAACAAAAAGATATATAAGTATATAGTAATAGTAAGACTACGATATTTTACTATAAACAAATGATTCATTCTTAAAAGTAACGATTGAGGTTAAATTTTTTTACAGAACCAGATTATTTGCTGGACACATATGAAGATTCTGTGGAAAAGAAAAAACTTTAGATTCTAGAATATAATGCTTTTAAGATGAAAAATGAGAAATCTGCAGAATATGATTTATTTGGTAATAGTAAGGCTTTGTGAGGAATAAAACCATATAACATATTATGAAACAATGTATCATATATATGGTCAGATATATATACACAATACGTCTATATACATACACAAAGCCTTCACATCCCCAGCTATCATTATCTATTCAATATATAATTATAAAAACACACAATATGTTCATATTTTATTATTTTAAATAAAAATAAAAATGTTCATACTTTAAAAATTTTCTCAATACAAAACCAACTTGACAACCGACAGCGAACAATATCAGAAAGCTCTTTTCTTATTTCCTCTTCAAATTTATTTCTCTCAAAATCTCAAAACATCCTCTCAAAAACAAAACTCAGATCGTTCCAGAGAGACAAAACTCAAATCATCATGAGATCACCAGTTCAACTTCACCACAATTCAGAGGCAACAACAACAAACGGTTTCCACAATTTACATGAGCCTCGTGATCGGCGAGTGTGTCTCACGCGCGGTATGCATGTACCAGAACATGTAGCGATGCATCACACACACGACGTTGGTCCAGACCAGTGTTGCTCCTCAGTGGTTCAGACCATACACGCACCGCTTGACTCTGTCTGGTCTTTAGTCCGTCGTTTTGATGATCCAAAAGTTTACAAAAACTTTATCAGACAGTGTCGTGTTGTTCAAGGTGATGGATTTCATGCCGGAGATTTAAGAGAAGTTATTGTGGTTTCTGGACTTCCTGCGGTTTCAAGCACTGAGAGACTTGAGATTTTGGATGAAGAAAGGTGTGTGATAAGTTTTAGTGTTGTTGGTGGAGACCATAGGCTTAAGAATTATCGATCTGTGACAACACTTCATGAAGCTGATGAAGAAGGAAGTGTTGTTGTTGTTGAGTCTTATATTGTTGATGTGCCTCCGGGAAATACTGAGGAGGAAACTGTTAGCTTTGTTGATACAATTGTTCGATGTAATCTTCAGTCTTTGGCTCGAAGTACCAACCGGAGCCAATAATGTTATCTTTTCTTATTAATGCAATTATGTATTTTTCTTTTTGGGAACATCCAAATATTGTTGGAGGAATTTACCAAGTTAAAAATGGATTTGAAGGGTGGTGTATAGTTTATATTTTGATATGTTTAATCCCTTTGTTCATTTGTACATGAAATCATTATTTGTGTACAAATTTCTACATATTTTTCTAGTCCAAATTCTATGTTATTGAGTCGTGTTGCCTTGTAGGACAATATTCAAATTTAAAATGTCAGAACTATAAATTAATTCTTATCGATCTATTAAGTATTTGGGTTGTAAACATTTGAATCCATTACAGCATTATCGTTAATGGATACACTTTATATCTTGGTTGGACTTTTGTGTTCAAATGTTTAGGATAAAAAATAATAACTAAATGCCGATATTCTGTACTAAGAATCATTTAGAATCAGTCCACATGTTTTTCATTTCACTTTATAGTTTATCGCCTTCGTGATTCTCTTTTTCTTCTTTTTGTAAATGTTAAGGAAACATCAAAGTACCTTTTGCATCTCATGAACAGTTTCGTAACAAAACTGTATATAATTTAGATTAAAACAATAGTAAAATGACATTATTTACCGATTAAATAGGATGTTAAACCTGATTAGCATGTGCACTAACACAATTTAATTTATTTCTTAGACCTAGAAGCACAAAAGAAGACGTGCTTAAACTATTACCAAATTGTGTTTCATTAACTACTTGTCTGGTCAAGTGGAGATTATCATATTTTAATTGCCGCTCTGTTGAAGTTAAAGTTATTTATATAATAAATCCAACTAACCTAGTGGTTTATTATTTAATTCAGATTTGTTTTAGGTTTTTGGTCAATCAAATTATTTTAATGGTTAGTGTATTTAAGTTATAAAGTCTTAAAAAGGACATGCAAATAAAAAAATAGCTGGAAACGCGTTGCAAGTTGCTACTATTTTTGCACCTAGTGGGATTTGATACAACGAACCTCTATGCCGTCTCCAAAGAATTTATAGAATTATTCAAGGTTTTAAATAAATTTTCAACATGTTGTCTATATATATTTGGTCAGTGTAGAATTCAAATATACGATTTGATTTGAACTCATATTATAACACACATTAGTAAACCAAACTATATTCTATGACCTAATAGTTTGTAGAAGCAACACTAAAAAGTACATATTAAATACCTTAATTGTTGAAATATCTGTATTTGTAACATGTTTTCTTATTTTGTATTATTTCTGGTAAAACATCAGCTTTTATTGGACAATATTTTTAAAAATACATATTGTGTCATGATCGAGATGAGAGCCTCCGTATTGCATTATGTTAGAAATTGGGAAGGTCAGATATGCTATTTTAGGTTCGAGTTTCTGAAAACAAAATAATATTTATATGATTTTCTTCACCTTTCGCAGAAGAAAGTTATTAGCTGGTCTGGAGTTGATAATGTTTTCTTGAACCGGATTACATATGTTATATATATATTTTTTCTTTTTTTAACTTGGAGATGGAAATGATTTCTTTCTGCAGTTAAATTTCAGATACATATTACTGAAAGTGGCCAGACCCGAGAGATAGTTGAAAATAAATGGGCCGGGAGAGTAATATCTTCCATTAGTGGGTTTTACTGAAAGGCTTAGGCCCAATTGATAATTGAAAATAAATAGGCTGACAGAGACATTTCTTCCATTATTGGGCTTTTCAATAAAACCCGAACCCAAAAAACGACTAATTCGTTACCGGTTCAGTGTTTGAGTTTGGGTATGCGAAGTCCAACATAAAACCAAACCGAATTTTATCAAACGCTGCGTTTTGTTTTCGGATATAAAATTTTTAAAAGGTTACTTCTAAGCTAAAGCGGGAGTGAGCGACGAGCAGCAGAAGCAGCGGCCGTCATGGATTCGTCGTCGAACACAAACAAAGCTTTAACGGGGACCCGTTTCTCCGACCTTGAACCTTTGCTCTCCTGCGATATCGTTGAGGCGCTTGGCAGTAGTGGTTTCGAGTTTTGTACTCCTGTTCAGGCCGCGACGATCCCTTTACTCTGCAGTTACAAGGATGTTGCCGTCGACGCTGCTACTGGTTCTGGAAAAACCCTAGCTTTCCTCGTTCCTCTCGTTGAAATCCTCCGTCGATCCACCTCCTATCCTCCGAAGCCTCATCAGGTAAGATAAATTGGTAGAATATTGCCGACTAATATGGAAATTAGGATTTTTATGTACGAAGTCCAATCTTTGCGATTAAATTACAGGTTATGGGGTTGATTATATCGCCAACAAGAGAGCTATCAACTCAGATATATAACGTGGCTCAGCCATTTGTTTCGACTTTGACAAATGTGAACTCTGTGTTGCTTGTTGGAGGCCGAGAGGTTAAAGCTGACATGAAGACTATTGAAGAAGGAGGAGGAAATATCTTGATTGGCACTCCTGGAAGGCTTTCAGATATAATGGAACGAATGGAGATTTTGGATTTCCGAAATCTTGAGATTCTTATTTTAGACGAGGCAGATAGACTTTTAGAAATGGGGTTCCAAAAGCAGGTTAATTACATTATATCACGCTTGCCAAAGCAGAGAAGGACTGGTCTCTTTTCAGCGACACAAACAGAGGGTGTTGAAGAGCTCGCTAAGGCTGGCCTTAGGAACCCTGTGAGAGTTGAAGTTCGAGCTGAGTCAAAGTCAGAATCATCTCTCCAAGTGACAAACTCGAAAACCCCATCTGGTTTGCATCTTGAGTATTTGGAATGCGAAGCAGATAAGAAATCATCACAGCTAGTGGATCTCCTCATCAAGAACAGTGATAAAAAGCTTATAGTATTCTTCATGACCTGCGCTTCTGTTGATTACTGGGGACTCGTACTTTCAAAAATTCCTACCCTCAAGTCAATATCTTTAATTCCTATCCATGGGGATATGAAGCAGAATGCAAGAGACAAGGCATTAGATTCGTTCACTAAAGCATCAAGTGGTGCTCTTTTGTGCACAGATGTTGCTGCACGTGGACTTGATATTCCAGGCATTGATTACGTAGTTCAGGTAGATTCAATAATGTTTTGTTTCCATTTTATCATACCATCTTTGGTGCAAAATATAGGTTTTTAAAGGTTCTTAATGCAGTATGATCCCCCACAAGACCCAAATATGTTCAACCATAGGGCTGGCAGAACCGCAAGACTGGGAAGACAAGGGAGGGCTATTGTGTTTTTACTGCCCAAGGTTTAGTTTTGAGCACTTTTTATGTTCTCTTGTGCCGGATGTTCTCCATGATTACACCGCAGAGCATGAAAATCTGAAAACTCCACTTGCATATGTGTGTAGGAGGAAGCCTATGTAGAGTTTATGCGCATAAGAAGGGTCCCTTTGGAGGAGAGAAAATGCTCCGAAGACGCAATCGATGTCATCCCCATTGTGAGAAAACCTTCATATACCCCTTTCTATTCTCTCTTTCCCTGTTGGTCACAGTGCTTTATTAATAACTACAATGTATTCAGATACGTGCAGCTGCTATGAAGGATCGGGCAGTGTTGGAGAAGGGATTAAAGGCATTTGTTTCCTTTGTCCGTGCTTATAAGGAGCATCACTGCTCTTTCATTTTCAGGTTCATTCATGAGGTTCAGTCAGTTTATATGTCTTTCCGAGTTCTTTCATGCTCTATAACTTTTCTAATTGGGAAGTTCTTTTCAAACTTTTTCTAACTTACAGATGGAAAGACCTGGAAATAGGGAAATTAGCCATGGGATATGGCCTCTTGTATCTCCCTTCAATGTCTGAAGTTAAACAACACAGACTTTCGAGTGAGGGTTTCACATGTGTCGAAGGCGTAAAGTTTGAAGACATAAAATTCAAGTATGTTTTCCGACCAAAGGCCCTAAACACTTGATATTTATCTATCTTCTCTCGTTTCCTTAGTTGAGACACCAAGAAAACTGAAACTTGAATCGTTTGGTAAAGTGAGTGTATAGTTTACATATCTCTACACGTTCAATGAACATTAAAAGTCTTTGTCCATCCTTAAGGAGTAGAATTTTCAGCAGTCATATTAACTCAGACTACGAGAAGGCTTTTGACATAAATCTGAATGTTCTGAATGAACAACGCAGGGACAAATCTCGGGAGAAGCAAAGAAAGCAAAACTTACAAACAAGGAAAGAGAAACGGCAAGAAGAAAAGAAAGAGAAAGACAAGAAGAAAAGGGCACTTGATGCTTCAGATAACAAAGCGTCAAGAAAGTTAACAGGGAAGCAAAGACAAACTATTCAAACAGCTGAGGATGAAGAAGAGATGAATAGAGAGTATCGGTTATTGAAAAAACTGAAGAAAGGGTCAATTAATGAAGATCAATTTGCAAAACTTACAGGAGATGATGATTTAATCTGATGAGAAAAAACAAACCTTGAGGTTTGACATTGTTGCATAGCTTTTGTTCTGAAATTTTGAGAATAACGTTGGGTCATGTTTTGTCTCTTTGGTTCTACTTCTAAATTTAAATTCTAAAAAATTGCACGTGTCACATTACTTCCCTGTAAAGTCTGCAGACTTGCACGTGGTAATAAATTACCGGTAGTGGTATCTTCGGAGAAGATTTTGAATGATAGGATAATGATTCTGTGTCTCTTCGTCTTTTGCCGTTGACTTGTTTGAATTTCTCAGCTCTTCTCTCTCTCAGTCTCTTGCGATGCAGAGATCCAACGAAGAAGCTATGTTAGTAGAACCTCCAGCTCCAGCTTTTGATCCGACTAAGCCATCTACACCAATCTCCTTCCCTATCAAAACTCTTAAAGACTTGAAGTCTCGCTCTTACTTCAATTCTTTTCACTTGCCCTTTAACCGCTCTTCTGTCTCTCTCCGCCGGAACACCGGCACATTGCCGGAACGATCTAGGCTCTTGGTTTGCCACGACATGAAAGGAGGCTATGTAGACGATAAGTGGGTACAAGGTTGCGGAAACAACGCCGGTTTTGCGATCTGGGAGTGGTATTTGATGGACGTTTTTGTATACTTTTCTCACTCTCTCGTGACTCTTCCTCCTCCTTGCTGGACCAACACAGCTCACAGGCATGGCGTCAAGGTCAGTTACATGTTTTGAGTATCTCTGGATGCGATAATTGAATGTTATTTGTGTATTCAATTGCAAGATTTAGACTTTTCCTAACACTGGAATTAGATATGAGTGGAAATGATGAAGAGTTTGATTGTCTAAATCCTTAGAGATACAGAGAAATACAGTTATGGTTCTGTAAGGAATTGATTCGTTTTCTTGTGTGTTTTATTGACTAAGGTATTGGGGACATTCATCACAGAATGGGACGAAGGAAAAGCCATCTGCAAAGAGTTATTGGCGACAAAGGAGTCTTCGCAGATGTATGCAGAGCGTTTGGCAGAACTTGCTGTTGCTCTTGGCTTTGATGGGTGGCTGGTGAGGTTTTTGCATATCGATCAATATTGTGGTGATTGATCATGTACCCATATGAAGCAGTATCTGAAACTCTCTGGTCTAAGTTGATCTTATAAACCGTCACTTGCAGATAAACATTGAGAACGTAATAGACGAATTCCAAATTCCAAATTTGAAGGTTTTTATAAGCCATCTGACAAAAGTGACGCATTCATCTGTACCTGGAGGTTTAGTTATATGGTGAGTGTTCAGTAGCTTTTCTCTGTCAAAATTGTTCTTTTGTATTCTCATTCTAAATTACTTTATTCCTCAGGTACGATAGTGTCACTATGTATGGTCGTCTTGCTTGGCAAAATCAATTGACTTGGAGGAATAAACCTTTCTTTGATATATGCGATGGAATATTCATGAACTATACATGGAAGGTGTTGCCTTTTTTCATTCTCTCTTTTCCTTTCATTCCTTATATATGCTTTGATTGTGATATAAGTAGACATTTTACAGGAGAACTATCCGAAAGCATCTGCTGATCTTGCCGGTGATAGAAAATATGACGTCTACATGGGAATAGATGTTTTTGGCCGAGGCACTTATGGTGGTGGGCAATGGACTGTATGTATCCTACTTCTTAAAAAACCATTTCTTTTTCTGGGGTGATAGTGTTTAATAACCAGTAAGCTGCAATGTTCAAGCTGCATATAATGTTACCTTGTTCAATATTTTTTGCATCGTAGGCAAATGTTGCCCTTGATGTGCTGAAGAGCAGCAATGTGTCAGCTGCACTATTTGCTCCTGGATGGGTTTACGAAACAGAGCAACCACCTGATTTTTACACGGCACAAAATAAGTAATACTTGCAAATGTGATGGTAAAAAGATCCTGAGCAATCTTAACATCACATGCTTATTCTTTTTTAGATGGTGGTCACTTATTGAGAAGTCATGGGGAATAGTTCAGACATATCCGCAAGTGCTACCTTTCTACTCAGATTTTAATCAGGTGAAGTGACACTCAGTGAGTGTCACTCACGACTAAACAGATGTAAATGACTATGGTTATTCTATGTTCTGCTAACTTTTGAAACTGTTTTCTCTTGTTTATTATATAGGGCCTTGGTTCTCATATTTCTCTTGGAGGGAGGAAACTGTCAGACGATCCCTGGTACAACATTTCATGCCAAAGTCTGCAGGTTCAGTGGTCACTCCCTGTTCTAGATCTCTATTGCAAACATCATACAAAACAAGAATTATATAACTTTCTAGATCTTCATTTGGACTAATCTGTATCCCAATCTGATTTTGTTTTCTGTTGTGTTATTTGCAACAGCCACTCCTAGAATTTAGCAAAGGAAAAAATTCAGAGATCATGCAGGTCACTATTGAGTGAGTTCTGATACTAATAATACTAATAATAGTAATATATTTAACTTTCAAGCTAAGAAGAGATTACTTTGACATCTAACAATAAAGCACACATATATGGTAGTTGTCGAGAAGCATCTTATAACGGAGGAGGGAACATCTGTTTCATAGGAAAACTAAAGAGAGATGAGCATTTCATAGCTAGACTCTTCACACCTCAGCTTCAGCTTTCTGCTTCCCCAATCTCAATCTCATACTCTGTATAACTCACGGCTGTGTCACATTTCAATTAAATGATAAGCTTTGAGCTTGTCTTCATCTTTATTGAGTTTCTTTATGTTTACACATGCGAGTGTTTGGATTGGTGCAGGTGAAACTAGAAGAAAGATCTGAGCTAGGCATCCTGTTTCGTTTTTTATCTCCTTTGCAGGAGCCAAAGTCCTTACTTATGGCGCCAAATAAATCCATCCGCAGATTTGGCGACATGTTGTTGCCATGTCACCTAACATCAACGCAGACCACATCCGAATGGCTGGTTCACGAGACAAGCCTTGTCTTGGAGGGATACACACTGACTGAGATCTCTGCCTATTGTTTTAAACCAGAAAAGCTCACAGGAGAAACTAACCAACTAGAATATTTTGCATTGCTTGGACATATCTCCATCAAGTACGACCAAAAAACCAAGCTTTTTCCTCCCGCATCATCATGGGTTATCGAGGCTCATCACGTAAAGTTTTTACCGGATGATTCTGGTTCCATGACCTTAAGTTGTAAGCTAGAATGGAGACTGAAGAACCCTGAAGAAGGTTCTGCCTTTTCAAGGTACAATGTGTATGCAGAGAGTCTGACTTCGAGTGATTACCGGTCAAGGAAGGTTATGGATGAACCAAGAAGCGAGAAAATGTTTCTCGGAATAGCTCATGTTGACGCTTACTATATCTCTGATCTTGTCATTGGATCAGATGTGAAAAGAGTCCGATTTGTGGTTCAAACCTGTGGTGAAGATGGTACATGGCAAGAGTTAGATGCTTCCCCTAACCTTTTGGTCGAAGTGGAACGACCCCGATCAAAGCTTTGCTGTTGTGGGTTGATTTAATTTATGATCCAAATTACGAACTTGTAATTCCTGTGATAATAAGAGCATTAGTGGTTGTAAAATTAAATAAGAGTTGCATTAACGTATTGATTGTAACGTAATGTAACAAATAAGTGTATAAGATATCTAAGATATCATAGAATATTTCTTAAGATTTGTACTATAAATATCCAAGCTTGGGTAACTAAGTTAGAATTGAGTCTAACAGTCATCTGTAATATCTCTTGTCTTCTTAATAAAGAAGATCCTTATCATTTAAGTTGTCCTACATTTCCATAAACATCTTTCTCCTAGAGTCATATATTTTGATCCTCACAAAACTTTTGGAGGAATTGACTCGGAACACCATTTAAGAAGAAGTTTGTTCTCAAAACTCATCTAAAAAATAGAACTGAATTAAAAAAAATAATCGAAAAATAGGTTAAATGACTAATTTACCCCCGTGAATTTTTGTTGAAACCCGACCCAAATCGTCGAAACTTGACCCAAATCGCCGAAACCCGACCCAATATCCTAAAACCCGACCCAAACCTTAAAACACGACCCAGTCCCCCCACTAAATCCTTAATTTCGCGAAAACAAATCTCCTACTCTCCCACTTCTCTTTTATTTCGCGAAATCAAAGATTTGAACAACTCTCTCTCTCACATCTCATAACTTCCCGTGATTTCACTTCTCTCTTTCGTAAAACTACCCTAACTACTAGAAGAGGGTCAAGTAGAGGAGGTAGTGGTAGAGCACATGTCGAAGCCGAACCCATTGAGGATATACACATTGAAGACACAATGGTATGTATAACTAGTATAACTTGCTAGTTTTACTATATTTTCGTGATGAATTGATTTGGTGATAGGTATAACTAGTATAACTTGCTAGTTTTACTATATTATTGTAAAAATAGTACAACTTTGTAGTTATACACTGTCGTTAATTGCTGAAAATATGTGTGTGTATTTTTATGATATACACATTGAACATGAGGGAAGTGATGATGAAATGTTATAAGACACAATCGTTTGTATTGACTGCAATTATTGTGCTTAGTTGGTAGGATATTTAAGTTGTTGATTTGGATTAATGTTGTGCTTTTGTGATGAATTGATTTGGTGATAGGTATAACTAGTATAACTTGCTAGTTTTACTATATTTTCGTAAAACTAGTACAACTCTGTAGTTATACACTGTCATTAATTGCTGAAAATATGTGTGTGTGTTTTCATGATATACACATTGAACATGAGGGAAGTGATGATGAAATGTTATAAGACACAGTTGTTTGTATTCACTGCTATTATTATGCTTAATTGGTAGGATATTTAAGTTGTTGATTTGGATTGATGTTGTGCTTTCGTAATGAATTGTTTGGTTATAGGTATAACTAGTATAACTTGCTAGTTTTACTATATTTTCGTAAAACTAGTACAACTATGTAGTTATACACTATCGTTAATTGCTGAAAACATGTGTGCGTGTTTCAGGATGAAGGACCGACTGCACAGCTACCTACTGGGATGTACTTCAATCCGACATAGTACCCAAAAAAACTTAAGATCTCCATTCGGTGCTTTGTAAAGCAAACGAATCAATTTTTCGATCGGTTGAAACATCCATTGACTGACGTGGAGAGGGCATGGTTCGACAATCATCCGCAGTTCCGACATATATTTCATATGTCGATGGAGAAAAACCACATGACCATGGGTATGTGGATGTTGCTGCTACGAACCGCTCAGATGGAGACCAAAAGAGAAGTTTGGTTTATTGTGAACGGTGTCTCGGTCCGTTACGAGCTAAGAGAGCATGCATTAATCTCAGGTCTAAACTGTTGGATGTATAAGACGACAGATTTTTGGGAAACAGCGGTAAGTACCAGGTTCAAAAGGAATTATATGGGGCATTTGGATAAAAAGTGTAAGAAAGGAGGATGTAGAGAATATTTTAAAGAATTGGGGACCTCTTAATCAAGATGATAAAAGGTTGACGATGTTAGTCATGTACTTCCTATGCCATGTCATTCACTCGCCGACTAAGGGCGGAACAGATGTAACACTGATCGATAGCTTCCTATTGAGAGTTGTGGATGATCTTGATTATTGTTACAAGTTTCCTTGGGGCATATGTACATTCGAGAACATGCTTCACGAGATCGAGCACACAATGAATCATTTCAAAGGCACGGTCTCAGGTACAGATTGGGCAATCCCTGGTCTCGTACTTCCTTTTGAGGTTAGTTTACATTTGTTAATTTTATTTATTAATTATTGTGTGGTGTTTCTTACATTTTCTCCTATGTTTGTGGTTGTAGTTATTGGCTTTTGAGTCAATACCAACCTTGTACAGCAATTGCCGAGAGGTAAATCTAGACGCAGACCCATCTTGTCCTCAGATGTGCAGATATCAGTTCCAATAACCGAACATGAGAGGATATTCTTTTCCCACAATCAACAAACTCCTTGATAAAACTACGGTAATTATACGAGTTTACCTTGTATAACTACAGTTAATGATATATAATTTATATAATTAGAGTTAGTCGTTGATTTATTTGTTTTGCAGAAGATTTTCAGTACTCTCTCTCCACGTACAGATGAAGAGCGTAGTTTGCTGGCTGAAATTGCAGAAGAAGATGATGATGAAACGCATGATTTTGAGGCTGAAAGTTGGAGGCAATGTATCTGTGTTGGGAAGAGAATTATGTTTGAAGCGATGTATAACTACAATGTGGAATCATGATTATCTACTCCGCCTTCTTTTCCGAATCAATCCCCACTTCCTCTTTCTGCTCCGAATCAAGCTGAGGTTGTTGATATGCTTAAGACATTAACAGAAGAGGTGTATTGTTTCAAGAAAATAGTGACATTTTTGGAACAGGTAAAACATGTATAACTTGTATAACTAGAATAACTTGTATAACTAAAATAACTCGAATAACTTGTATAACTTGTTATACTGTTCAAATACAGGGTGCTGAGGTTTGTGCTAGTGAAGGTGGTGCTGCTGCATGTGATGCTGTTGGTGGTGATAATGAACCCCTTGATGGTGATGTACATGCTGAATCTGCACCCATTGATGATGTACCCGTTGATGATCAACTCGTTGATGCTGCACCAGCTGTTAGCAAGCTATAACATGTATAACTGGTATAAAAAGCATAACTCGTATAACTAGTATAACTTGTATAATTGTTCAACTGTAGGCTGCTGGAACTCATGCCGGTAGTAGGAAGGTATAGGTGCGAACAAGTAAGCGCACATGGGATTTTGACCCAAGTCCGGTAGTGATGAGGGAAAAAGCGAAAAAGGTGTGACCCAAGTCTAAGTTAAAAACTCATTTAGCAGTTTGTGTTTAAGTACTTTAAGGTTATGTTTATGTGTTTCAAACATGTTTAAGTCTTGAAGGTTATGTTTATATTTTTCAAACATCTTTAAGTGTTGAATGTTATGTTTATATGTCTCAAACATCTTTAAGTGTCTAACATCACTCGAAATATTGTTATGCTTAAATAGTCAGACTAAAATCACTTGAATTTTGACAATCTTACAAATGACCGAAATATTTTTCGACCCTCTCCACAAGCTTAACAACCACTGTCTTTTGCTCCCCCATCTCCTTCTTCAGCATCGCCACCTCCACCTTGTACATCTCTATCTTCTTCTCCATCTCCTCGATACTATATTTCAGGTTCTCACACTCTCCTTGTATAGCTTGATCCCAACTTGTTTTCATGTGGAGGCCATCATTCTGTGGGTGGAAACAACATCAATTAGAGTAAAGGAGTAATATTAGTTGTACTAGATATACTAGTTGTACTAAACAACATCAGTAAGAGTAAAAAAGTAATACTAGTTATACTAGATATACTAGTTAAACTAAACAACTTCAGTAGTAAGTGTAAAGAAGTAATACTAGTTTTACTAGGTATACTAGTTAGACTAAACAACTTCAGTAGTAAGAGTAAAGAAGTAATACTAGTTCTACTAGATATACTAGTTAGACTAAACAACATCGTTTGTACCTTATACACTCGACATTTGAAATAGATCTTGTTTCGGGCATGTTCATTTGTTTTTTCCACGATAATACCTTCACCACATGGACATTTGTGAGGAATTCCCCCTTCACTATCTTGGACGTATTCAATTCGCCTAAACATTTCACGGGTTTCTTCGTCGGAGTGGTCGGTGTCGTTCTCTTCGGTCCAAGACACAATGTAAGACCTAAAAGAAAAGAAAAACATAAACAAAATTAACGAATCTAAAATCAAAGCCCAGCATTTTTTTCTAAAAACCCTAACAAGAGAGGAGAACTTATTGTGAGAGAAGAAGTCGAGAGATGAGATGATAGACAAGATATGAGAGAAGATTTGGAGAGAAAAGAGGATAGATAATAGACAAGAGATGAGAGAAGATTTCAAAAGATGAGAGGAGCAATCGTTGAGAGAGGAGAGAAAAGAAGAGAGATGTCACGAGGGAGAGAGGCAAGAGTGAGGAGGAGAAAGAAAAGTCTTTTATATAATGTTTATATACCCACAAAATTAGGTCTGTTGGCTCCTAACGTAAATTATCATGTTTTTCGATATTTTTCCATTATATTTAGTATTACATATCCTTATAAATTTATTTTTAGTTTTACATTGAATTATAATAAATTACCTGATGATTGTAAGTGTTTTATGTATTTGAATTCTAGAATCAATATATATTTGTAACTTTAAATTATAACATGATTATAAACTTAGAAAGACACACTAAAACTATAAGGAATATGGTGGACTAATGTAATTATGTCTAAAAATCTTATTTGAATTTTATTTTTAAGTATATATAGTCATTTATCACTATATACACAAATTATAATCATCTTAATGTTAACTTATAAGAATTGAGTTTCATTGTAGATTATCTTACTTGTAAGTACTTCATTCTTGTATTATTTTCTAAAAAACAATATTACAAAAAAATTATTATCATAAACTCATTATTAAAATATCAAAATATCCATATGATTTAAAAGGCCACAAGACCCAAGTAGGAAATGTAAAAAAATACCAAGACATGTCCCAGTTTTAAGAGTTTCACAAGTTTTACACATACACATGTTCAAGAGAGAGCATCTCTTAGGAAATACCCCAGTTTTACGAGTTTCACGAGTTTTACACATACATATTTTCCAAAGAGACATAAGGCTCTTAGGAAATACCCTAGTTTTATTAGTTTCATAAGTTTTACAAATACTCAACAAATCACTGATTGACCTCATCTTCTGCTAGATATATGAATATTGGCGATTGGAACCTTTGTCTCGGCCTCCTTACGTTTGATTATCTTGGACGTGTCTCTCCTACAGATGTCATCCTTTTCATTTTTCTTCTGCCCGTTTTAATAATCTGGTCCGGTGGTTTGATTTCTTTGTCTTTGATGTAATCTGAAACTTCCCATTGCGACATCTCGGACACCAACAAAATAGACTTGGTAAGTGCCCACAAGTCAGACCAATAGTATTTAGAACAAAGCTCATGTAATGAGATATTACGTGGTCGAGGTTTGATCTTATGATAATAAATGAATGCAGTTAATACGTGGATACACGAATACTTTTCGATGTTGAACGCTCTACAACTGCAACTCTTCGATTCCAAGCAAACAAAATAATTCTTCCCATCACTACCGACAACATCGAATTCAAAGGTGTTGAGTACCATCACAATCAACCTCTCGGCAACAGCCCATGAATCATGCATTATATTCTCCATATATGGCACCAATTTGTTTTCGATCGTACCTTTATTTATTTCCATCCGACGATCACAAAACCACTTCAAAAATGTTTTGAGGATTGTATCAAGCATGAGTATTAGGGAGAACTTCCTTGCTTCATTAAACACACTATTCATAGACTCCACACTGTTGCTTGTGTCGATATTATACCTTTCTCCCGGAAAGACACACCTAGCCCAATTTTCCTTCACAGTACTTTCCTCTAAATAACTGGCTGAAGACGGAATTCTTCTCACAAATAAACTATATTCACGGTTGAAATCGGCAACTGTGTACTGCCTACTATACTGCATGAATTTCCAACAAACTATAGATTTGTTGGTATTAGACGCATGAGCTCTCACATTTTGTGACATATGCCATATGTAGTACCTGTGATGAGCTTCTGGATACACATTACCTATGGCGCCGATGAGCCTTGCATTCCTATCACTTACAAATACCAATTCGGAAGAATCTGGTATAACGATCTTCAAAGTCTAGAAAAAACATGTCCAACTAGCATCGTTCTCTCCATCGAGTACACCATACACAATTGGATAATGGTGCTGATTAGGATCATGAGCTATGGCAAAAACTAATACACCACCATATTCGTTTTTGAGGAATGTTGGATCTACAATAATCACTTTCCTCATCACCCTAAACCCCTCGATGATAACTTCCAAAGCTATGAAAAACTACTTGAACTTCCATTCTCATATACTTGCACCCGTGTTACTGTACTCGCATTTACCTTCTGTAACTCGTACAAATAGGAATATATCATCTTGTAGCTTTCTTCCGGAGTATCACATAGCCTACCAATAACAAATTTTCTCCCTCTCCTCGCGGTAGAGTACGATATACTCACGCCAAGTTTTGTCTTCACAAGACCCATGATAACTTTAGGAAATGGAGTGTTCATTTGTTCAGGAAAATCCTCTTGCAAAAGACTTGCAACTATTTTTGGCATGCAGTGCCTCTTTGTGCCACTACTCTCACTCTGACAAGCCCGAGAGCATGTATGCATCTTTGTGTACTTTATAATCCTGAAAATATCCATCTTTCTAATTTTTGATGCTCGTACACCTTATTTACAACCTTCTTTATTACATACAATCCACAACCGACTGGGTTCATATCTTTTAATAGCAAAACAAAAGTTGTTGACAAATGATCCTCTATCCACAAATTCTTGCAATGTCTTCTTATCTTCAAATTCTTAATGCAAACTCAAACCTAAGTCTTCTTCTCATTCCTCTGCAAACTGACTACTCTCTACAACGGGTGGACGTTTTACATAGACATCACCAATATTTGATCTCTCAACACTAATATCCACACTTCCATCTTCTGGTTCAATTTCATTCTCTCTAACTGGTGGAAAATATACTGAATAGTAGTTGCTATTCCCTCACTATCATTACAACCAGCAGAGCTTTGAACTGCTATCGACACTTGTCTCGACATTCTTTCCTCAGGTTCTTCCGATCTAGTTATGACATCCACAAACAATGTTGCCGTACTACGATTACATTCATCAATGTAGGCTAGATAACCACACACATCCACATCATCACAGATACTCACTTCAACCTCATCTCCGATTGTAGGTCGGTAGAACCTCAATTGTAATTTAACCTTATTTTCATCTTAACCAAGCCTCTCATACATACATTCTTCAATCACCTACAAAGTGATATCCTCTACCGCATGCTTCATCAATATACAACTAACACGGTCATTGCATTTAAACCATATCACGACTTTGGCGTTCATAATGCCCTTCTAAAACAAACAGAAAAAATTGATTCAGTTTTGTATAACTTATGTAGTTTTACGAGTTTTACTTGTATAATGCACTACACCACGTTTCACCCAATTGTTACCATATTCAAGTCTTATACAAGCCAAATTCTACCAAATAACCAAAAAAAATTGTCATTTACGCTATTAAGCTTCTTCATCAGTCCAATGCAGAAATGCAACTAAAGAATGTACAACTGATTCAGTTCTGTATAACTGGTCATAAACATAAAACTTATCAAGTTATACTAGTTTAACTATCGTGGAAACCAACTCTTATCAACTCAGATTCGATCGATCATTTAGGTAGTTCTAAATCCATAATGCGCTATGTTTCAGCCTATACATTACAATTGTTACCAATGTCAAGTCTTATTAGAGCTAGATTCTACTAAATAATCAATTATGAAATTAAGCTTCTTCATCAGCCCAATGCAGAAATGCAACTAAAGAATGTACAACTGATTCAGTTCTGTATAACTAGTCATAAACATAAAACTTATCAAGTTATATTAGTTTAAATATCGCGGAAACCAACTCATATCAACTCAGATTCGATCGATCGTTTAGACAGTTCTAAATATATAATGCGCTATGTTTCAGCCTATACATTCCAATTGTTACCAATGTCAAGTCTTATTAGAGCTAAATTCTACCAAATAATCAATTATGAAATTAAGCTTCTTCATCAGCCCAACGCATAAATGCAACTAAAGAATGTACAACTGATTCAATTCTGTATAACTGGTCATAAACATAAAACTTATCAAGTTATACTAGTTTAACTATCGCGGAAACCAACTCTTATCAACTCAGATTTGATCGATTGAATAGACAGTTCTAAATCTATAATGCGCTATGTCTCGGCCTATACATTCCAATTATTACCAATGTCAAGTCTTATTAGAGCTAAATTCTACCAAATAATCAATTATGAAATTAACCTTCTTCAGCCCAATGCAGAAATGCAACTAAAGAATGTATAACTGATTCAGTTCTGTATAACTGGTCATAAACGTAAAACTTATTAAGTTTTACTAGTTTAACTATCACGGAAACCAACTCTTATCAACTCAGATTTGTTCACTTAGGCAGTTCTAAATCTATAATGCACTATGTTTCAGTCTATGTTACCAATCTCAAGTCTTATTCGAGCCAGACCAAATAACGAAAGCAAAATTATCAATTTCAAGCTTAAAATTCATTTTGTAATTGACCTTCTTATGCCCAAAGCGGAGAGACAAATCAAGAATGAAGCTATGTAGAATAACAAACGACGGCAATGACAGGACATGTGGCAGCGGTGCACGTCGGAACCACCTTCAGAACCGTCGACGTTGCAAGTCGAGACCGAGAAGACCAATAGAAAACCAATGGTGACAGATTGAGAGAAGCCGAGGGAGGAGAGAAATGAGAGAGAAAAGTGATTTTTAAAAAAAGATAATTAATTCGGCAAATATTTGTTGAGAGCATTTTTGGAATATCAAGTTTCATTAATAGGTTTGTATATAAGAGATTTGATATGTATATAAGAAATTTAAATTTCTCCAAATTGGGGTTATGAGATCTTTGACCCTTCTTTTGTGATTGTAATTTGTACATAATAAAAATTTCAATTTCGTGTTACATAACATGGTAATTAAGGCCTATAAAGATGGAGTGCTAATACATGAAAAACAACCAAAGCTCCAAAAATATAAATGGCCGAAATAGAAACAGGCCAAAACCTTACAAAAGATAGCCAATACATGTGGTACAGGCTAGACTTGAGATCCAACTAGGTCCATTGGGCCAAGCTCAAGCCTATAAAAGTCAATATTTGGATCATATTTACATTAAACGGTGTCATCGGAAGCTACATATGAAGCGGTGTCGTATTGTAGCAGACCATGGGAACGGAAGCCGACGAGATTGATTATTACGACGGCAACGATAGTTTATAACAGAATCGTTCCGATTTTGAAAACCCTAAAACTCATTATCTTACAACTCTGCTAAGAAATTCTTCATTTCGTCTGTAATTCGTCACTTTCTAAGATTTTCTTTTGAATCTCAAAATTATGGCGAATCCCGCACCGAATCTGGAATGTCGTATGTACGAGTCCAAGTACCCTGAGGTGGACATGGCGGTGATGATTCAGGTGAAGAACATCGCCGACATGGGAGCTTACGTCTCTCTCCTTGAGTATAACAACATCGAAGGGATGATCCTCTTCTCCGAGCTCTCTCGCCGTCGGATTCGTAGTATCAGTAGTCTCATCAAGGTTGGTCGGATCGAGCCTGTTATGGTCCTTCGTGTCGATAAGGATAAAGGTTACATCGATCTCAGTAAGCGTAGGGTTAGCGAAGAGGACATACAAGCTTGCGAGGAGAGGTATAACAAGAGCAAGCTCGTTCACTCAATCATGCGTCATGTGGCCGAGACTGTTGGGGTCGATTTGGAGGTATTGGCGGAATTTAGTGACTCTTCTTCTATTTTGTTTATCTGGCTTGGAACAATAAGTGGCATTCGTTGTCACTTTGATATTAGTTTGGATAGGTTCAATGAAGATTAAAGAGTTTAGTAAATGGTCTTTCCACACAAATTTGGATTGTTTGGGCTGATATTGAGGTCAAGATAAGTCTGGTCTAGCGCGTATGTTCTGGAGAAGACTAAGAACTAATTTTCCGCCATTTTAGTAAGGTTGATTTGATAATGTTAAAGCTTTGCCGAATAGCCATAACTATGTTCTGTAGATAAATTTTCAATCTAATGTCTGCCTTTACTTTTTTGGCGTAATCTGTTACATGTTGTTCTCTTCTTGAACTGAAATAAGGTCCAATTTTATGTATTCATGTCAACTTTTCTCTTTGGATCTCCAATTACTGAGGAAAAATCCTTCTTTCTTGTAGGAACTATATGTAAACATCGGTTGGCCATTGTATAAGAAGCATGGCCATGCGTTTGAGGTAACAGTTCCTAAGGTTTTACGAAACTATGTGGCTGATCGCCTATTTTTACGAACTATTGTGATGGTGTATCTTTGGACTGTATTTTGCAGGCTTTCAAAGTTGTTGTCACTGATCCTGATTCAGTTTTCAGTGGTCTTACCCGAGAAGTTAAAGAAACAGGACCTGATGGTGTAGAGGTAAGTCTCTGTGGCTTAAGTTGTTTTCTCTCCTATCATTTTTGTAGTTTGATCTGAAGACTTATCTTATCTTTTGTAAAGGTGACCAAAGTTGTTCCGGCTGTGTCTGAAGAATTGAAGGATGCATTTGTGAAGAATATCAGGAGGCGAATGACACCACAGCCAATGAAGATTCGTGCTGATATTGAATTGAAGTGTTTTCAGTTTGATGGAGTTCTCCACATCAAGGTCCGTCTTTTTTCAATTATTTTCTGTTTTCTTCTGTTCTATATAGAGGGGATTTCTATCTCGACGTTAGTTTCACAAATATGTCAAAAATCTAGCTATAATAATATAATGAATTTTCAGGAAGCCATGAAGAAGGCAGAGGCCGAAGGTAGTGATGATTGTCCAGTCAAAATCAAGCTTGTTGCTCCACCACTTTATGTACTCACAACACAAACCCTTGACAAGGTATGTTTATGGTGTTGCCCGTTTAAAATGGAAAGTTGTTTAAGATACATTGATAATTACACAGTAACATACCATAAAGTCTTACACGTTCATTCAGCTGTACCATGCAATGCAACCACTAGGGATTAATGCAGTTCAATAATGTTTCAGTAAAAACTCTTGGTCACTCTGACACTTTCTTTATTTGATTGACTAGGACAAAGGAATAGTAACTCTGAATAAAGCAATTGAAGCATGCATTAGCTCAATAGAGAAACAAAAGGGGAAACTTATTGTTAAAGAAGGAGCTCGTGCGGTAAGTCTTTGTAGTCCTTTTTCTGTGTTAAGTCGACTGAATTTACTACGTCAATCACTTATTTTCTTCGTTCGGTCCATGACACTTTAGGTGAGTGAACGCGATGACAAATTGCTTGCGGAGCACATGGCTAAGCTCAGAATGGATAATGAAGAAATTAGTGGGGATGAGGGAAGTGAAGAAGACGAAGAAGATACTGGAATGGGAGAAGTCGATATCGATGGAGGTAGCGGGATTATAGAATGAACAAAAACACAAGCTTTGTAACCACCATTTCCGCTCAAGATCCCAAAATTTTGTTTCCCTTTAAGCCAAATATTTTTCCTTGTTTGACCCTGAACATGGTTGGTAGTAAAGTATCTCTTACACAAACAAGACATGTGTTCCATTTTGATTTCACATTGGTTATGATCAGCAGCTCCATGTGTTGATTTATGAGGATGAAGCCGAAATGCAAGAATCAGATGAACTGTCCTGAGTTATCTCGCTATTGGCTGCAACGATGGTGTGGGTATAACAACCGAGCTCATCGATGTAGCTGAGATTCTGTCTTGTACTCGCTTCACCAGCCAAGACATTGTGATCTTCAACCTCCATCCAACCGTCTGAGTCTTGTCTGTTGTAAACTTGTGTCAAAGCTTCTCCAGCTGAACGTGTACTGGTCAGAGCGTGTGAAACATTTGTCACCAGCATATACGTATCCTTGTCATTGGTTAACCCTCTAAGAGTAGAAGTAGTCACCGTGAGTGGATATATCTGCTCGTGAACAACTCGATTCACTGGTTTGCCTGATTCAGGAATCACCTCAACGATCCGTTTAGTCTTTACTTTGTACTCAACTCTCTTGTATGTTCCGTTTTTCTCAAACCGCACCAAGCTGCCCACCTTGAACATGCTCTTGACCATGGTGGTCAGATTACCTTTACTTGATCTAACCCAGCCATTGTATTCACTACGTACCTCTGCTTCTACCCTAAACGAGCCATCAAGCTGTTCATACTCTTCTTGTCTCACAATGTGATAACTCGGACTGTTGTAAAGTGTAGACCCAGCTTCGACATTTGAGGACTCGTGATCCAACCAGAGGTGCAAATTGGCATCCACAAGCCAGTACGATATCCCATCCTTGACCCCAAACGCAAACTCATGAGATTTGTCATCTAAGAGCAATCCAAGGAATGGCGTCAAGTCCATGTCGTAGGAAGGTAAATTGAATGCGCCGATTGCAACAACTGGTTCCCAGAGCAAGGGATTGATTCCACCTGTAAACATTACTGGGAACGGTACCTCAGATCCCACGTATCTTCCGTCTATCGTAACAAAAACCTCCCGGTACGCGCCATTGCCACGCCCTGTTGCTAGATTGTTCGTTCTGATGTAAGAGTCTGGTGGGTTTGAATACCAGAATTCGTCGTTTCCGTGGAAAGATACGTACAGTTCCAATACAATCTGACGAGTGTTGGACGGAATTTGAATTCTTTTAGAGTAAGTTTCTGAAGAGTTCTCGACCATGAACCAGAACCCTCTCTTCCCTCCGTCACATAACGGGATGATCATATCAGCAGGAGGGATTTCTTCTCTTCTCTGTGATTCCACAGATCCTAAACTGCTATTGATCTTCAAATTTGACGCAACAAGATTGAATTCGTAGAAGATGAGAGTGACATTGATATGATAGATGCCTGTGTAAACATCGTTGACGATGTTTTCCAGCATCATTGTGACATTTAAATCGGACCTCATGAAGAGTGAGGAATACCTAGAGACGTCCTTCCGAACATTCCAGAAGATTCCGGATGGACTAGGCTCTGCCGTACTGGTGCGGAGTAGCTCCACCCCACCGATCCACAAGCCAGAGATACGGTCATACTGATCTCCACTCGACGCGGCGCGTAGGTCAAGCACAACATAAGACCACGGCGGTGATGTACAGCCGGAAGGTGGAGTGTACGGAGCGGTGAAGGGAGGTCCGTTGATGGTGTTGGCAAATGAATGGCGGAGGAGGAGATGAGAGCATGAAGGTGTAAGCTGATCCGATGGTAATGGCCAGCTGAGCTCCTCGTATTCCTGAGGCTTTTCCGGTGACCGTAGATAGGGCGAAGGCGATCTGAGGAATCGATCCGGCGAAGAAGGGAGAGAAACGACGGTAGTTATGAGCAAAGCAAGAGTGAAGAAGAACTTAACGGTGACGTTTTGGAGTCTCTCCGGCATGATATCTTCTGTAGTTCTGTATCCGAGCTCGCCGATGCGTAGTCTTCAATGGAGACTGGAGAGAGACAAAGGCCATGACCAAACATCAGAGCGTTTTAATTTTCGGTAACCAACTACGCGTCGTTTCTATGTATTTAAACTGGGAGGCAGTGGAAAGGAAATGTTGAGAGACGGGAGAGCTTCAGAGTGACAGCATGGGACCCAGCTGTGGTTAACGGAATTCGAAAGTATTCTAACGTCACGCGCGGCTAATTATATTCTGAGTACGTGTCAAATTATGAGAGGGTAACAGGTGATACTTTCGTCACTATGATTTATCTTTAGCGATTTTCCTGCCTTGCTCTCACACTTCCATTCCGATCACTACGAGTTTCCTTCTTAAGACCAACTCCAAATAGGGTTCTTAACCTTTTTATATTACAATTAATCATTTAAAAACTCCTAATAAAATTCTTAAGTTTTGTGGGATTCTAATGGTAAAACCCCACACAAAAGAGTTCTTCAAAACTGGGCCAAGACTCCTCTTTCCTTTAAGCTCAAACATATATCATAAGCTGAAACCGGAGATAAGATTTCACTATTGAACTCAACTGCATTGAATAGTCTTCTTCCTCGTACTTCTTTTATATAACTAGGAAATTGTTTCTTAATTTCACTCAATTGAATCCTCAGTTCCTCCCCAAAACTTGCTGATCTATAGATTCAAACCAAATCAACAACTGAACAATTCAATCTAAAGAACCTGAATCTCTTTAGAATGCAAAATGGCTACTTTTCGACAAGTTTTTCTTCCTCGATAACATCAAAAGAAGCCATAGCAATAGCACTAGCTAAAGGGTTCCCACCAAATGTGCTGGTTTTGACAAATAGAATACAAGAACAGAAAGAAAGGAAGAAGCTTTATAACAATCAGACTATCAAATGTTAGTTCTTCAATGCTAGTTCTGGTTAACACGATAAGCGAGCCAAGTAACATTAATGCAAACCTTCCATGTTGGCCAGGTATGATATGAAGCATCACATCTTTATCAGCAAGCACTACAGTTACTGGAATTACTCCTCCACCTAATGCCTTCCCACCTAATACAACCATGTCAGGACGAATTTCTTCCCAATCGCAGCCTAACATCTTCCCAGATTTTGCTAGACGCTTTGTACTTCATCTGCAAATACCGGGAATTTATCATTATAAAACGCTCTTGAACTTAAAGTGAGTTTCTCCACTTGGTTCTGCAATGCCTTAACAATCTTAGGATGACAATGTCCCTGCATCAATTCACAAAATCAAATATTGATTTTACATTTACTTCACATTGAAACACAAAGAACGAATTTAATAAGTATGAAACTTTCCGCATATGGTGAGGCAATATTGGAATTTCAATACCTAATTAACTGCCTTCACGATCCTATATAGTTGAGCCATTAGCACGAGAAAACACATCCGGAACAGGATGGTAATTGGATTTTGGACACATAGAAGAAAATTTTACTCACTAAAGCTAATTAGTTTAAAAATTTCGATATTTTGAACCAAAAGATCCAACCATAAGTCTCCAAGGATGAGACTAGATATGAACAGTTACAATAAAAGATAACCATGCTTCATCATGGATCTCAAATAGTAACTAACAATCATTTGACTCATTGGACTTTTGAATTAAGGTAATCATAAAAGTGGATATGAAATACATAAACCAAAGATCATCGCTCCTTTAACATATTCTTAGTTTTGTAGATCATGAGAAAAGTTAAGACTTTTGAGTCGTAAATTCATCAAAATCGGAGAGAAAAGTTAAGTAATAAACGAAAAGGCAGAGACTTTACTTGTGGGCAGTGAATTCAGATTCCAATTCCAATTCAGACCGTCGTGCTCCAGCGGTCTTAGACACACAGTGAAGCAACCTTCTTGTGGTGGCTACCATTAGAGAGTCTTTCAGAGATTGAAGCAAACTTTCTGAATCTTCAATTAGAAACCGTCTCTAAAATCTCTTTAATTAGAGACGGTTCTACACGTAAACCACTATTTTTATTTAATTATAATTAAATAATATTTAAGAATCTCTTAAGAAACCCTTCAATGGATGTGCTCTAAGAGCATCTCCAACAACGAGATGCTCATGTTAAGTTTCTTAAAATTAAAATATTACTACTTTTTATTTTAATTTATTTTTTATTTAAATTTTAAATTAAAAAAATGTAGTGTCCAATAGAAAGTTGACACGTGACAAGAGCTCATCTCTTAGAGCAACATTAACAAGGGTATCTTACAAGTTTCTTATGAATAAAAAAATGAAAAATATTAGATATGAGAAGAAAGATAAGAGAAGAGTTTCTTAATTAATAAACTTTTGAATGAGTTTCTAATCATGTGTATATTTTTTATTGGTTCATTTCATATATTATATTAAAATATTAATATCTTATGAATAAGAAACTTAAAACAAGAGACGATGGATAATAATGGTCTTGTAACTCTTATTTAAGAACCCCTCTCTCTTAAGTTTTTTAAAAATAATATTATTTTAATTATTTTATAATATTTTAAATTTAAGAACCTCTCCAAAAACCTCACGTGGTCTAAGACCATATGCATTGGTGAACCCCTAAGAGCATGTACAATGCTAGATATCTTATATTGAATATCTTAACAATAAAATATTATTATTTTATTATAATACAAAAATAAACCAATATTAAATTGACAAGTGAATAAGATACTCTTGTTAGAGTATCTTAAGTATCTCATTTAAGATACTCAGATCATTCTCTCATTTCTTATTTTATTAAATTTGATTTTTTTATTGTTAAGATACCCACTTAAGATAGTAGCATTGAACATGGTCTCTTGAGTTCCCTATTTAAGTGATGGGTTCGGCACATGGCGAACCTGTATTGACTGCGTTTTTTTAATTTTTCTTTTTTTAAAAAAAAACCTTCAAAGGTTTCACCAATGATGATGCTCTGAGCTTTCATGGCGGGTTCATAAATATACAGAAAGCTATATACATAAATACCACGAAAAATATTGACACAGATTTTCAGATGTTTCTCCAAGTCTTTATAAACGCAAAGACTCGCTTCTCTCTTTCCTCTTCCTGGGTTGGATTTTTATTCTTAAGTTGAAGCATGTTTTATTCTCACCAGCTTTTAGCTCGAAAAGCTCCGTTGGGGCAGATATGGTAAGTCGACTTCTATCAGTTAAACGGTTTCCGATGTTTCAAAGTTCTGGAGTTATTACGTCTGTTTTTGAATTCATCATGGGAACTTCATCGTCTTGGTTAAGCATTTGTTACTGCTTCAAATCGTCACTCTAGATTCCATTGTTTGATCACTCTATGCATTAGTGAATGCAAGAGTGTAATCTCCAACCTCTGTTTTCTTTTCTTTTTTTCTGAATTGTTTCTGGCTTCGTTCTTCAAGGATGGCTGCTACGTTACACGCGAAGATCAATCGGAAGAAATTGGACCAGCTCGATATCATACAATGTGGTGAGAGGAGAGGCTATCTCTCTCTGTTTTTTTTCTAAATATTTTTCGATTTTTGGGTGTTTCAGTCATGAAAACCAACGTTGATTTTCCTTTTCTTGTTGGTTATTTTACCGTCACAGCGAAGAGATTTTGAACCCGTCGGTTCCAATGGCTCTTAGACTCACCGGGATTCTTATGGGTATATGCTTAACAACTTAGCTCATCGATGTATTCTTTCCAGTTCTTCTCATTCTGGGTTTGATTGATCTCGGTGTTTGTCTTCGTCAGGTGGAGTTGTGATTGTTTATGAGAGGAAAGTGAAGCTTCTATTCGGTAATTTTCTGTTTCAATCATTTTTTGAATTTCGGAATCTATTTTTTATTTTCCTCTTTTCGAAACTGATGAGACATTCTCTTTTCTGGGTATTTTTCTTTAATAATCAGATGATGTAAATCGCTTTCTGGTAATCATGGTTTCTCCGATCCTCTTTATTATTTTCCGTCAAAATCATATTCCTGTATTTCGGTTTCTGGAATCTCACATTTGTATATTTTTCTCAGTTGAAGTTAATGGAGCTTGGCGCAGAAAAGCTGTTCCGGATCCCACTTTACGACCCAAAGGAAGAACCCACGCTAGGTACTTACTATTTTGCTTCTTTTTCCATTGTCTTCTCCAGTCGTAATGATCACTTCAGGATTCTGAAGAAGCATCTATAAACAAAAGAGTAGTAGGAATTATTGGTGTATTGAGTTTTTGTTTGCAGGAAAGAGGCTGTTACGCTGCCTGAGAATGACGAAGCAGATTTTGGACATTTTGAACCGACTCGTGAAGTTCCTAATTTTGGCAATTATATGAATTTTCAGCAGACTTATATTTCCATGGTAACTAACTCGTTTGCCTGTGCTTCCCAGATTAGATTTGGTGTTTATTTTCCTTTTACGTCTCAATATTTAGTAATTCATCATAGAAAATCTTCAAATTAGGTACATATTATAGACTAGCCGGATAGACATTCCAACTTAAAATATTGAATAATACACAAAACAATCAGAGGTGGTCATTCTTCATTGTTCATAGAAGTATAATGTGTAGGAAATAAGTTGGCGCATAAAGGGCATCTAAGACTTGGTCTAACTCAAGCATGTGGAATTCAGGATTATGGGTAGCCTCGTTTTAGACTACTTATGACTATTTCAAAAGAAAGAATCATATTGGAACTTGAAGAATATGAACACAAACAAAAAATCGTTTGAACATATATATAACGTGTAACCTATGGGTTGTGGAAGAGGAAGGACAATGCCAAAAGATGCAACTATTGATGTGAATTGATCACAGTATTATTGTTCATCTTCTTGTAAAATAATTATATTATGTGTGCATCTTCCGTTGAACTCATTAATTGTGTGGCTTTGTTTTCCTGCAGCGACTAGATGAACCACATGTTAACAATAACCCTGAGCAAGCAGATCTTGGACAGGATCGCCATCAAGGTTTCTATTGTTGAGACATAAATTTTTTGAACATACGACATATAACTTGCTTAAATCTGTTTGCCATTTTTGTATGGATCAGTTGATGCGGAGAATATCACACTCTTTGAGTATCCTAGTTCGTTTCTGACCAACAATGAGACATATGATCGTTTTGAAAGGTTAGCTTGCAATCCCACTGTTTATCTTTGATTCCCAGATACTAAATCCTTATTTTCTTGCAATCCCACGGTATTTCATTATTTTCTTTCATCCACAATTCAGCAAAAAGTTGGTGATAATTTGTTCCTTTCTGTTTTCCCTTTTTTTATAAATTTCTAAATGGCAACTCAGATTTGACATCGAAGGAGATGATGAAACTCAGATGAACTTCAATCCAAAAGAAAACGCTGAAATACCTACAACTCTTATCCCATCACCACCTCACAATCATGAAATTCCTGAAGGTAGATAGTTATGTCACTCTTTTATTTTAAAATGATGACATCTGGTCACTGTTTGGGTTCATGAAGTATTGAGTCAACAATGAAATTGTGCTCGTTTATGGAGCCAAGAACAGTTGTTTCAGCGTAACTCTAGTATAGTACTGAGTTTTATGAACGTAGCAGAATTTTTTTACTAACCTGTAGCCATCAGCAGGAGTCAACCCCTCAAGCACTCCACGCCAAGAGCAACAAGAAAATGGCAGGGACGTTATTGCTGAGCAGATGGAGGAACACAACATACCAAGCAGAGAGGTAGTTGCTCTCACTAGGAATACTCTCATTTTAGACGACAAGACATTGGATTGGGTTTTGTTCTGCATGCAGGAACGTGAAAGGATACGACCAGAAAAAAAGAGAGCAAGAAAGACAGATACTTCAAAGAAGGATTATGAGCAGACTATTATTGCTGGTCATGTTTACCAGTCATGGCTCTAGGATAATTCTGACGTTCTCTGTAGGGGACAAAAGAGAAAGTTTCGGATTAGTGAACGCTTTAACCTGTAATGTAACAACTTATGCTGGTGTTGGCCTAACATCTGGATTTTTTTTCTAGGTTCGGGGAACCATTCGGCCAGAAATGAAACTCTTTAATCGTGTGAATATGCCACCTACACAGCTCTTCGAAGATCACGTGGATAGTTCTTACCCTCCTCAACTTTACGAGCTTTGGTCAAAGAGCACTCAACTTCTTCAAACCTCAACATCTGGTCTCTGTCTCTTCATCACTAATTTCGATTTCTTTCTTTTTTTCCACCTTATTGAAACGCATCTCACATCTGGAAATGCTGGTGCAGAATCTCCACGCCCTGATTTTTGCGCGGAACAATCTTCTGGGTATGTTCAGGAGAGAATGGGAAACGACCATCAAACAGACCATGTAAGGCGCAGAAGCGTACTCTTTCCTGAAAACTTTTAGTATCAATAAGATTGAGGCATGACTACATAATGTCTCTTACCGAGTGTGGATGTATGCAGCATCAAGGCAGTGAGATAAACTACCAAAATCTTGGTATTCCAGAAAGACTCCGGACAATGCGAACTGGGAAAAGTGTTGCAGAAGAAAGCTTGATGTCTGGATTTCGAGCAAGCCCTGATGTTGATAACCGCCAGGCTGCTGATATTAGCGTTACACCATTCTATTGTGGTTAAAAGCTTCTCAAGCACAAGTCATCAGATAATAGCTTGTGTTGGGTAAAGCAACAGTCGTTAATTTTTGTTTTTCATGGAAATTTCAGGAGACGATGTGAGATCCATGCCTAGCACACCATCCGCACGAGGAGCAGCTTCAGTTAACAATATAGAGCTCAACTCTAAAAGGTTAAGAAGGACATCCAAGTTTCTCTGAGACTAAATCCAGTAGCATCCACAAACAAATTTTGCATACGAAGAAGATTATTAATCTCTTATGGTTACGGAAACAGTCGCAGGTCCAATGATAAAGGGCCAAATTCCTCACCAAGAAGGGGACTCGAACCAGTAGCTGAGGACAGACCGTGGGAGCACCGTGAATATAATTTTGAGTTTTCAGTGTTACCGGACACGGACAATGATGTAAGAACCGGGATGATTCTCACAAGGTGATAGGCGGCTTCAAGAGATTGGACTCAAGTCTCTCTTCTCTTAGAAACTAATGAACACAAGGGTGAAAGATGAGAATTGACTAGCTGGATTCAAGTCTCTCTCTAGGCAATTCAGTGGATGAAAGGGGCGTGGAGGTGGATTGATGGATGCCACACAAGTGATGGAAGAACTTGTGATAAGTCAGAACTCGGAGTCGCCTTGATATCACTCACAAGGAAAGGCCAAATTCGAAGTGTTAAATCTCTCTCGGTTTTGAGAAGAAGAAATACGATTTTTATTGATTCAAAGGTGAGTTACAAGGCTGCATAGGAGGAACCTTATATAGTGGTTCAAGGCAGCTAGGAGAGTATCTCTTACATAAATGAGAATACTCGAAATAAAATGGAAAGATTACAATTTGGTAAAAAAAAGGAAATAAATTGAAAAGGAAATCTGCAAAAGAAGCAAAGAGAATAATGACAATTGAAATAATGGAAATACTTACCTAAACTCGGTTTTGGTAAGTCTTAGGCGTCCTTAGTTGGGCCTTTAAGTGGCTGAATTGAGATCATCACCATTTGACCTTCAAGTAGCTCCACTTGGGCTTCAATACTTCCATTTTAATTCCAGCCCTTTTATCTTCAACTCTTTGTGCTAGGAGGATTTGTATGGACTTGTTAAACATTTCTCTAAGCCTCTTGGTTCCTGCTCTTGTCTGAGGCGGATCCTTCATGATGATTGTGTCTTGATCTGCTAACATCTCTTCTATAGACTTGTTGGAGTCGATGTCCTCATCATTCCCTCCCTCTTGAGAAGGTTCTGGCCTCAAAACACTTTCGTCTACAACATATGGAGCTAAGTCAGCAACATTGAAAGTGGGTGATATGATTAACTCACCTGGCAGCTCAAGGTGGTAGGCGTTGTTGTTGAGCCTCTCTAATACTTTGAATGGACCGTCTCCTCTAGGTGCTAGTTTGCTTTTCTGTTGGTGTGGAAATCTCTGGCCTCATGTGAACCCAAACCCAATCTCCTGGGTTGAAGATAACCTCCTTGCGTCCTTTGTCAGCTGCTTTCTTATAGGTTGCAGTTTTCTTTTCAATGTTCTCCTTCACCTTCTCTTGTAACCTTTTGATTGTTTCTGCTTTACTTCCGCCATCTTGGTTAGTGAACTCTAAAGGGGGTAGTGGTGCAAGGTCTAAAGGCGTCTCGGGCTTAAAACCATACACAATCTCAAAAGGTGAAAGCTTAGTGGTTAGCATAATTATAAGAGAATTCAACAAATGGAATGCAATCTAACCAATTCCTCAAATTCTTACCAACCGTGGCTCTTAAAAGAGTGGATAAGGATCTGCTTACAACCTCGGTTTGTCCATCAGCTTGTGGATGACAAGTGGTAGAAAAGAGCAGCTTAGTTCCAAGTTTTCTCCAAAGAACTCTCCAAAAGTGGCTCAAGAACTTGGTGTCTCTATCCGAAACAATTGTCCTTGGGATTCCATGTAGTCGTACGACTTCCTTGAAGAATAGATCAGCAGTTTGAGTGGCGTCATTAGTCTTTGCACTTGGAATGAAATGTGCCATCTTTGAAAATCTGTCCACTAAGACAAAGATAGAATCTTTTCCTCGGATTTTGGGTAAGCCAAGAACAAAATCCATTGATATATCAACCCAATGCATAGTAGGAATAGGTAAAGGCATATATAAACCGTATGATGTGACCTGGATTTGGCTTTATGGCAAGTAATGCATTTAGAACAGAACCGTTCTACTTCCGTCTTCAAGTGAGGCCAAAAGAAGTGCTCCACCAAAAAGCTAAGAGTTTTATCAACTCCAAAGTGGCCCATGAGTCCTCCACCGTGTGCCTCACTTATCAACAACTCTCTCATTGATCCCTGTGGAATACAAAGCCTTTTCTCTCTAAAAAGATAACCATTATGAGTATAGAAAGGACCTTTTGGCGAATTGAGACATTCTTGGTAAATATGGCCGAAATCTGGATCCTCCTCATACGAATCCTTCATATGCTCAAATCCTAATACTTTAGTTTCCATTGTGGTTACCAGCATATGTCTTCTTGATAGAGTATCGGCTACTATGTTGTCTTTTCCTTTTTTGTACTTGATGATGTAAGGAAATGTTTCCATAAACTCCAACCATTTAGTATGCCTCCTCTTAAGTGTTGTTTGACCTCTTAGATGCTTTAATATCTCATGGTCAGTGTGAATAACAAACTCCTTTGATAGTAGGTAGTGTTGCCATGTCTCCAACGATCTCACCAAAGCATAAAGTTCTTTGTCATATGTTGGGTAGTTTAATGTGGCTCCGCTTAGCTTTTCACTAAAGTAAGCTACTGGTCAGCCTCCTTGAGTTAGAACAGCACCTATACCACAACCAGAAGCATCACATTCTATTTCAAAAGTTTTATCAAATTTTGGAAGTACCAAAACCGGTGCATGAGTTAAGCGATCTTTGAGTTGTTGAAATGCGATTTCTTGAGTTGTTCCCCATTTGAATGTCATATCCTTCTTGATCACAGCAGTTAGAGGTGCAACTATGGTGCTAAAGTCCTTGACGAATCGCCTATAGAAGCTAGCTAATCCGTGGAAGCTTCTGACTTGTCCAATTGATGTAGGTGTTGGCCATTCTTGTATGGCTTTGATTTTCTCTTGATCAACATGTAGACTCTGAGAACTTACAATAAAACCTAGGAAAACTAGCTCATTAGTGCAGAATGTGCACTTCTTAAGGTTTTCATAAAGACCTTCTTTGCGAAGTGTCTCAAGTACTAACTCAAGGTGCTTCACATGATCATCCAAAGACTTGCTGTATATTAGAATATCATCAAAGTAAACAACAACAAACTTACTGATGTAGGGTCTTAGCACTTCATTCATTAACCGCATGAATGTGCTTGGTGCATTGGTTAAGCCGAATGGCATGACTAGCCACTCATAGAGCCCTTGCTTGGTCTTGAAGGTGGTCTTCCATTCATCTCCTTCTTTCATTCGGACCTGATGGTAACCACTTCTTAAATCCACCTTGCTGAATATTGTTGCTCCATGTAGTTCATCTAACATATCATCCAATCGTGGAATGGGATGTCTATATTTGATGGTGATGTTGTTGATGGCTCTACATTCGACACACATCCTCCATGTTCCATCTTTCTTGGGGACTAATAGGACGGGTACAGCACATGGACTCAAACTTTCTCTAATGTATCCTTTAGCCATTAAGTCTTGAATCTGTTTTTCCAACTTCTTCGTTTCCATTGGATTCATTCGGTAAGCTGATCTATTAGGCAATGCAGCTCCAGGAACAAGATCAATTTGATGCTCTATGCCTCTAATGGGCGGTAATCCAGCTGGTATTTCCTCAGGAAAAACGTCCTGAAACCTGTTTAACAAAGAGGAGATTTCAGGTGCAAGTACTATCTCTTTGGAACCAGTGAGCATCACATCTTTAAACACCATTAGTAGCACTGTTTGCTTTTTATCTCTAGTTTTAAAAACAGTACTAGGAGTGATGTAAAGGTTAGTTTTACTGGCCTTATACTCCGCAGCATAATTAGATTGCACCTCATGTACCTCTTGAGGTGATAATGGAGCAAGCTGAAACTTACGCTTGTTATAAGTGAATGAGTGAGTGTTGGTGCGGCCATTGTGGATAACCTCTCTATCAAACTGCCATGGACGGCCTAAAAGTAGGTGACCTACTTTCATTGGCACCACATCACATAAGACTTCATCTTGATACTTCCCAATTTTAAAGGGAATTGTGACTTGCTCGGCTATTTTGATTTTAGTGTTTGAATCCAGCCATCTTAATCGGATGGTCTTGGGTGTTTGCTTGTCTTGAGACCTAGCTTATCAACCATTGTCTTGCTAGCAGCATTAGTACAAGAACCACCATCAATTATCATACTGCATACCTTGTGTTGCACGGTACAACGAGTGAAGAACATGTTTTCTCTTTGCATTGCTTCTGGTTCACTTAGAGCACTCAAGGCTCTACATACCACCAACATGTCCCCCGTTTCTGGAATGGCTACTTCTTCTTCTGAATCTGTTGCCTCCATGTGTCCCATCACATCTTGAGACTCATAGTCTCATTGAGGCGTGATGA